>BSBM01000863.1:5800000-5812500 GCA_027924585.1 Larix kaempferi
TGTATATACCCCATGTTAAGATGATTATCATGATATGAGTATTCATGATGTTATGCCATTCTTGTTGTTTGGTATTTCATGCCAAGTGTTTTTCTTATGATAGCATGCAATACTTAGCATGCAACTATTTTCTAATTTATAAGTATTTGATGATGTGATATGACTATGATAGTAGGAGGAAATTGCATATGTTTTTTGTTCCTTACGATGACATATGTTCATATAATGATGACAATGTCATGCTAATATGATTTCACATGATAACTGGTATAGTTCTTGCTATTTCACGTTGATCACATAGTTTTATGTTTATGATGATGTTATAACCTTATGATGGCATGCGACAACATGCAAATGTTTACTATTCATGATGTTATAATGGAAATGATATTTTCATGTTCCTTGATATTCATGACAATGGTGTTATGTTTTCATGATGGCATGTGGTTTTTTACTGTTTATGTTGATGATATACGTTTTCTAATGTTATGATTATAACTAATGCGTTGATGGCATGAGGAGAGGTGGAGCTTGACCAGAAATCCACCCTTGGGCCCGTAAGGCTTGTTCATTTAGTGATCTCGTGGGAGCCCATAACCATGAAGGAAAATTTATACAAGTAACACCTTATGGGATGGGGACCAAGAGTCAATCAATAAACACATGGAAACAATTCTTATCCTTTATATAGTTACGGAAGTCCATGACTTCAAGTACTTTTGATGGGGGGAGGAAAATGGAGAAGGACTTCTGATGCTTGGGGTTGGTGCTTTAAGGGTGCATAGGGAGGGAGTATAAGAAAGTATTTAGAGATGCGTGGGTTATGATAATATTCATGTCTAGGTTGGTGTACAAGTAACAAGATGCCGGTGATCCTCGATGAGGCTCAGGTTCCGATTAATTCTGATGAGGTTTCATATTTACTAGAAGTTGGGAGGGTGGTTAAGCCATAGAAAATTCCCAGGTAACTTCTAATGCCTACTATATGATCCACAGACAAGTTATAGTAGAGGTCCCATGCCATGCTGAGTGAGACCATCCCAAGAGTTTGGAGGTTGATTAGATGGTGTGATTTTGGGTGAGGGTGCTCAAGGGAGGAAGTAAACCAAGTGAATGGCTTGAATTAATGCATGATTGTATGAATTGAATTGACACACAATAGCATGGCTTGATTGATGTATAATTGTGTGACTTGATTGAATACTAGGAATTCAGTAAGAGTAATCAATCATGTAGTTAAATAGGGCACTATGTTTGTGATAGTGTAGGTATGAGAACTACTCGTGATGACCACACGAGTAACTCTCTCCCCCACACAATAATACTAGTTATTTAGGTGCACATTGCATGATGGTTGTGCATATTGTTTGATGTTGAGCATGTCTTGCATGGGAATAATAAATGGGGATGATGCAACTTCGGGATGGGGCTTCCTGAAGGGGGGGTGTATGCAATGCCCAAATTTGCAAACTATTTATAATTATAGGTACATAGTGATATAGTCAAATAATCATAAATAAGGTAATAATTAGGTGCATACTTAAGGTTAAAATGAGATTTTTTAAGAGAAAGTGGGATTAGTGCAAGGATGACAAGTGTCATCCATGTAGATAAAACTTGTTTTAATAATAAGAAAAAAAATGGATTTCAAGGGGAGAGGGATGACTTCATGAGGGGTTCTACTTTGCCTCTAGGGTTTTGGGTTTTGTTTGGTCAGATTGTTACATGAGAGTGGTTGACTACATGAGTTTTTTGTGAGGGTTGCTTGCTGATGGTGAGGATGAGTTGAGGGGAGTAGAGTTCAAATCTAGCTAATTTTGAAGGAGTAAGAAGATTGTGTTTGACATAAATTTACTAATTGAAGGCTTAGGGGGTTCTCAGTATTTTACTGAGGGGTTGGTTGGGAGGAAAGTCGTCCCCCACACGTGGTTTTCCTAGTTTCTACCAACTGTGGTTTTCCTTGTTTTGGAAGATCTGTAACTTTGTCATAAAGAACTCTTTTGAAGAAATGAGACCATGGTTAGATGACCTATTCAAAAATGTATATCCTGATATGATGGTGTGGGAATTTTCTTCAAACCATGAATTATGGCGGGCATTCTCTTAGAGCAGTTTTGACCAATTTTTCAACACTTAGCCATTTTTCAAAATGTCTAAAATTGCTTGAACCCTTGTTTTGGTAGATCTATAACTTTATCATAAAGCACTCTTTTGAAGAAATTAGACCATGGTTAGATAGCCTATTCAACAAGGTATGTCCTGATATGATGGTGCGGGCATTTTCTTCAAACCATGAATTATAGCGGGCATTCTCTTAGAGTAGTTTTAACTAATTTTTCCATAGTCAATTTCCAAAGTTCCACAAACTTGCCATACTTTTCCAGAATGATGTCAGATTGCAACACTGAATTCATGATAGCACCAGAACACCATCATGTGTCTTTCTAGCCTCATCACACACGCCACATCATCATCAAGAAGACCTATTTTTATGAAGGTTATTTCATTAATGTTCATTTTGTAGATGATCCAACCTTGACCCTAGAGCTCTCACATAAATTAATGGAATGAACTCTTCCATGTTTGAATACTTTTGTTGAACTAATAGGGGATTTGGTTTGCAAGGAATAATTAGAAGCAATTATAATCTATCAAGAAGTCTACCTAGAAAGGCATATGACAGAATGATTTTTTTTTTTGTATTTTCTATTCTAACATATGATAGTTTTGAGCTCTAGGAATAGGCATAGCACAATGTGTGGAAATTCTACATGAACATAATGACATATGTTTTGATTTTATGAGCAACACTGGTAAATTTGATCCACTATGGACTTGGCTCGTTAGTTCACTTGTCCCCATCACATTTAGAATAAAAAAAGTTATCAAGTATTTGTTGAGTTTGATAAGCAATAGCACATTTAGACAACGTACCTTCAAGTGAACTAATTCAAGACTAGGACAAATTGTCAAACCCTAGGTCAAAATGAGGAGATTTATATTTTCATCAACTTGGAAGTGTGAGACACCCAATGGATAGAGACCAACAAGGTGATTCCATCCAGACCAATTTCATCCTTTGAGACCTCTTTCTCTCTCCTCGGTGGGCATTTTTCTGGAGCAGTGCAAATCAAGCTACGAGGCATGTTTGGCAGATCAATATCCTCACCTACAGATACTTTTTGGACAAACCAATGATATGGTTGGATGCACCAATCAATAGTCTAGAGAACCATATCCTCAAAATAATTTAAGACATCAACCACCGGAAACGGCGACCATTTTACTGAGGCCACTTAGGCATTTTACCAATATTTTTATACTTAGAATAACTAATATATATTATTAATATTTTCGAACCCTAGAAATCAATCTCTCCCATCAGTCACTTCAAAGGTCGGTCAGGGTAAGGTCTTGCACATGGTCTCGGTCAGGGTAAGGTCTTGAGTCTTGAATCTTACATAAGGTCTCTAACTCGTAATGCCATATAACCCTCTTTGAAGTACTTTGATATTTATTTTTGACGCTTGTGGATATTTCTTTCGATCCGTGTTTAGGGTTTTTTGTTCATTTTCGCTCCTTTAAATTGGATTTGCCCCTATTCCTTGTTTTTTTCTTCTTCCGAAAATGCTGTCTAAAATAGCTTTGTATTTAGCGATTTTTCCCTCCATTGGCCCTCCTCATCGTTTGGTTGTTGAAGTTTCAGAAAAGGGAAGGCATCAGATTCCGACCAATGCTCTACTTAGTGACGGCGAGATCCCGTACGAGAATCTTTGTTACAACATTTCTTCAGAGCTAGCTCCTTGTTATATAATGACGGAAGGTAGCAATCACGGCCTTGTTGGAAGGACTAGTGTCACTGATGCATACATCCAGAGAATGGAGAAGTTAGAAAAGGAGATAGAAGAGCTCCGACAGAAGCTGGCGGGGAAATGTGACAAAGAGGACTTGGAGTCCTTGAAGAATTCAATCGAGGATACCATGGACCGGAAGTTCGCAGATAACAATGTCGAACTGATCGAACAGATGCAAAGGCTCCTTGATGAACAACGTGAAGCCACCAAACCTCGTGACGGCGAGAGGAGCCCAACGACTTCTGTAGTTTCTGGACAGTCCCCTCCAGCTGACAGGATGCCTTCCTTAGGGGAAAAATCGATGGAGATTGGTTGAGGGAACCACACGACCCACCCACCACGGTCTCTTGATATTTACTTGTCTGATTAGGTTTACTTGTTTCATTTTCTGTTAGTTTTCCAAGGCCCTTCTGTTCGTCTATATTAATTTTTGGTATGCACACTGTTATCCTTTTTGTAAAATAGAAGCTCATGTTATTGAGGTTCTAGGGAGTAGTATTCTATTGTATTAGTGATATAAACATTTGATGTAATCAACAACAAATATTGTTCTATTTGGTATATAGTTGTATATCAGCATTTGTAATCGGAAATATTGACGAAGATATATTAATGGATATAAGATTTGTGGATATTGCTCTGGCATTTAAATCTATTTCTAAAAATTCTAGATATATCAATGGATATAAGATTTGTGTATATTCCTTGGGCATTTAAATCTATTTCTATAAGTATTAAAACACTTTGGCCCTGCAAGTAGAACGCTTTGGTTAAACTTCTTCCTTGTGGTAATTTGTAGGATTACTTATTTCTTCCACTTCTCACTTTGCTACAAAGGCTAAGAAGTAAAGCATGACTAGTTTCATAGTTTGCACACGAGTTGTTGGTTCAAGAAGAAATCCTCTTTGAAATCCAATTTGTAACAAATGGATACTTCTATTGAAATATTGCATTATGAATTCTCAATATTCAAATGACTATAAGACTAGTAACTATTTGTTGGGCTTGTGATTTGGTTTCTTAAATGTAGTGCAATATTATTTTATATTATGTTAATTGTAATGTTGTGATTTCTCTGTTATTTGATTCTATAGTATGTATGTTTGACTATTCAAATTTAAAGCACATTACTAATTATATAATAAAGTCATTATGGTTCTATAAGTAAATTAATCCAGAATTAATCTACTAACTCTTAACTCTTAGATCAAATAATCAATATTCTGAGAACTATTAACTCTTAGATCAAACAATCAAAAAAATCATTTTGATTCTTTTCATGATTGGGCTTCATGATTTCATGCAGGCAGGGTTGGAATTTCATTTTATCTTTACCCTTCAAATCAAAATTTTATGACATTTTGAACTCTTACTTTAACCATCATAAAACGTTTAGTTTTAGAACATGCCCTTCAATAGTAAAGTGTTATTAAAGAAATTACCTTTCATTATTGAAATTTTTATTAAAGATTTTAATTTTCAATAAAATATAGTAATAAAAATATCTATCCATATTTTATTTAGTTAATCTTATATTCTAAATATTAAGACTCATGCATGCAATATGGATTCTCTCATTGACACTAATTTAGTTGAAGAAAACAAACAATTCAAAAATACACCATAAGAAGACAACTTCCCTTCCAAAAAATCTTCGAATGAAAAATCATCCAAAAAATTTATATTAAAGAAAAGCGATATATTGAAAAAAAGCTATGCATTTTTAAAGAGGAAGAATTAACTTCCTCGTTGTTTGGAGACATCTCGGGCTCCGTCAATTACCCTGTTTTAAAAATTACTTTAAATTGAATATTCACATATTTAGTTTGTATATTTATTGTTTATTATTAAACAAAAAATTACATTCATTTTACTCTTGAGTTAGTTAATCCAAACTTTTTCCTCCCAACTGATATAATCTAAAGATGGAACTGCATCAACTGCTTCTATTGAAGTGACATCAATGAAAACCACATTCAACAATAAGCTTTCAGGTGGAGGATTTACACACTTGACCATTGACTCATTCGCGATAAAAGGTCTATGTCCAAGAAGATAATGGCCTGCCAAAACATCCAATCAACACTAGCTTTTTAAACTACCAATTCAACACTAAGACAAAATTGTCAAACCCTAGGTCAAAATGAGGAGATTTTTATTTTCATCAACTTGGAAGTATGAGACACCTAATGGATAGAGGCCAACAAGGTGATTCCATCTAGACCAATTTCATCCTTTGAGACCTCTTTCTCTCTCCTCGGCGGGCATTTTTATGGAGCAGTGCAAATCAAGCTAAGATGCACTTTTTGCAGATCAATATCTTCACCGACAAAGATTCTTTGGACAAACCAATGATATGTTTGGATGCACCAATCAACTGTCTAGAGACCCATACCCTCAAAATATTTTAAGACATCAACCACATGAAATGGCAGGCATTTTACTGAGGTCACTCATGCATTTTTACAAGTAATTTTATACTAAGACAATTTTTGCATTTTCCTAGACTGGAGCAATCTGCCTGAAACACTGTTTTGGAAGACCCATAACTTCCTTTTTAGAAACTCTCAAGACAATCGGATACCATGGTCAGGTAGAAAAATCAACAAGCTACAACCTGACACTATGGGGTGGGAATTTACCTTAACCTATGAATTATGGCTGGCATTTTCCTGAGGCCACTGGGCAGTTTTACTACCGCTGGTGCAAAACTAACCCGGAACCCTGTTTTGGTAGGCCTTTAACTTTGTCATCAAAAACCCTCTTTGAGAACTGAGACCATGGCATGATAGCCTCTTCAACAAGCTATATCATTATATTTTAAGATAATTTTTATCATTCTCCTATGAGGTACAGCGGGAAATTTCCCAAGGCCACTTGGACCAATTTTCCAACACTTAGCCATTTTTTAGAATTTGGACCTCTTTTGTTTCTCTTGTTCTTAATATGCAAAACAATATTTTTTCTACTTTGGCTGGTTAATTTCTTGCACATGTGACTATCAGGAAGTAACATGAAACCATCACTGGATAGCTACTTCAACAAGCAACAAGTTCATGTCAACTGATGAATTTATCCCCACAAGGACAGTTCCTAGTGGGCATTTCCAAATAGCCCCTTAACCTTGTGATTTTAGCACCTAGCCTAATTTCACTTGTTCTTAATATGCAAAACAAGTTTTTTCTCAATTTGGTTGGTTAATTTCTTGCACATGTGACCCTGTTTTGGCAGATCCATAACTTCTTCCTTAGGCCCTTTCAAGTCAATGTGAAAGCATAGTCAGGTAGACAAAACAACAACGTACAAGATGACCATATGGTGCGGGCATTTTATTCAACCCAAAAACTATGGTGGGCATTTCTCTGAGGCCACTTGGGCAATTTTGATACTTTGGTGTAAAAGTAACCCGAGACCCTATTTTGGTAGGCTATTATCTTTGTCATCAAACATCTTCTGTGAAAACTAAGACCATGGAGAGATAGCCTCTATGACAAGCTAGAGCATTATACTTCCATATAATTTTTATCATTCTCCCATGAGGTACGACGAGCATTTTCCCAAGGCCACCTGGTCCAGTTTTCCAACACAGTCATTTTCAAGAATTCCTCCAGAGTTGATCCTAAAACCCTATTTTGGTAGACTTATAACTTTATCCTCAGACATGCTTAAGAAAAAATGAGACCATAGTCAGGTAGACAAATCAACAGGGTACAACCTGACCATATGCTGCAGGCATTTACTTTAACCTATGATTTATGGCAGGCATTTTCTTGAGGCTACTTAGTCAATTTTACTTCCTCTGTTGCAAATCCCTGTTTTGGCAGACCTATAACTTTCTCCTCAGAAGTGATTAAGGAAAATTGAGACCATGACTAGATAGCCACTTCAACAAGCTATAGTATGGTATGATGGTGCGAACATTTTTCTCAAACCATGAATTATGGAGGCCATTATCTTTGAGCAGTTTTGACTAATTTTTACATACTTAGTAAATTCCTGAAAATGGCTAAGTGTTGGAAAACTGGTCCAGGTGGCCTCAGGGAAATGCCCGCAATAATTTGGGGGTTAGAGTAAATGCTCGAGGAGAGAGAAACAGGTCTCAAAGGATGAAATTGGTCTTGATGGAATCACCTTGTTGGCCTCTATTCATTGGTTGTCTCACACTTTTAGCAGGAAACAACCTGCCCTAGCTACACCCTTTTCTGATTTTTTTTCTTCAATTCTGGAATTTCATTTGTCTTGGCCTGTTCTTGCTGCTACTGCAACTTGGACACCCAAGGTACACTTCTTCCTTCTAAAATGTGTGAATATATATTAAATAATTCACCCTTCAATCATTGAAACTCTTCAAACTGACCTTATACCTTTTCATCATCGTGCCTCTTCAAAATTAATTTTCTGTTTATTAAATTAAAACATGACTCATATGATTTTTCTTCGTTTTGGCAGATCAATATTTCACACGTGCGAGTACCAGGAAGGGAACTGATACCACAACTGGATAGCCATATCATCAAGGAGTATGCCCATGTCATCTGGAAAAATTATCAGTGCAAGGATCCTATTTGGCGAGCATTTCCAAAATTCCGTTTCAATTTTCTGATTTTAACACTTAGCTAATTTTCCCCTGTTTAATATGAAAAATGATATTTTCCCTATTTTTGGCAGATATTTTTTTACGTATATGACCATCATGAGGAAAAATGGAAGTATGAATGGATAGCCATTTCAATAAGGAACAGATCCATGTCACTTTTCAAATTTTCTGAAACACACACATCCTCTGGCGGGCATTTGAAAATGGACTTCTAACCTGTTAATTCAACACTTAGACAAAATTGTCAAACCCTAGGTCAACATGATGAAATTTTTATTTTCATCAAATCTGAAGTGCGAGACACACAATGGGTAGAGGCCAACAAGGTGAATCCATAAAGACCAATTTCATCCTCTGAGGTTACTTTCTCTCTCCTTGGTGGGCATTTTACTGAAGTAGTGCAAATTAGGCTAAGTAGCACTTTTGGCAGATCCATATCTTCTTCCTCGGAGTCTCTTTAGACAAACTAACACCATGGTTGGGTAGAAAAAACGCCAAAATACAAGATTCCCATATGGTGTGGGCATTTTCTTCAACGCACAATTTATGGCGGGCATTTCCTTGAGGTCACTTGAGCTAGTTTTTCCAACACAGTCATTTTGAGGAAATTCTTCAAGGTTTATCCTGAAACCCTGTTTTGGCAGGCTTATATCTTTCTCCTAAAAAAATATTAAGGCTAAATGAGACCATGAATAGATAGCCACTTCAACAAGATATAACCTGGTATGATGGTGCGGGCATTATCTTCAAACCATGAATTATGGCGGACATTCTCTTAGGGAAGTTTTGACTAATTTTCCCATACTTAGTCAATTTCCAAGTTTTACAAACTTGTCATACTTTTCCAAAATGTTGTCAAATTGCAACACTGTCTTGATGATAGCACTATAACACTATCATGTGTCTTTCCATCCTTATCACACGTGTCACATCATCACTCATCATACATGCCATGTCATTACTTATATGCCCAATGCCAACCATCTGCTTTGTCATCATACCACCTCATCCATGGATCTTGTCAACATAGACATATATGCCATCATAGGCAATGTCTCTCATCTTATTTGACATCAATGCCAACCAATGCCAACCTATATTTCCATATTTCCAACAGATGATGAATATGTTGTTGATGATGATGATGATGATGATGATGATGAAGACGACGATGATGATGGTGGTGGTGATGAAGATGATGATCATGATGAAGATGATGATGATGGCAATGATGAAGATGGCGATGATGACGATGATGAAGATGTTGATTAGGAAGAGGGAGATGACGACGATGACGACGACGATGATGATGATGACGATGAAGATGAAGATGATGAAGATGATGAAGATGATGATGATGATGATGATGATGATGATGATAATGGTGGTGGTGATGACGACGACAATGATGATGATGATGATGATGATGAGGATGAGGATGAGGACGATGGTGATGAGGATGAGGATGATGATGATGATGATGATGATGATGACTACGATGATGATAAAACTGATAAAACTATGCCTAGGTTTTTTTAAAGAGCATGTCAAGGAACCCATAGCATCCATGGATTTGGTGAATTTTCATTTTTTAAGGAAAAACCACAAAATCTTTTTTAAAGCAGATTTGGGAGAAGTTACAAAAAACATGGATGAGATCTATGCACTCTTAATGCTAACGAGAATAGCTTAAAAAAATGTATAAATCAAATTTAGATCATTGGTGGTTCCAAGTTGGTCATTGATTGGGAAAACAAAAATAAACAATGTGAAAAAATTAATTTTAGTTCCAATCATGGAAAATTAGAGAAGTAAAAAGATATTTAGAATAATTTTTATTTTCAGCTCAATTATTGAGAATTAAGCAGGTGAATTATTAGAAAAAGCTTTAACTATTCAATTTGGAAATTTGAGAACAGAGGAAGCAAAGTATGACAGTGTGCTTCCAGTGCTCAAGAAGTCAGCTTCTGATTGATCCCAATGCTGTGGTAAGTTTCAGTCTAATGATCTTGAAGAAAGAGATAATATATCCACTTTATTTAATGTTGTTTATGCTTGCACATCTAGAGGAAAGCTTCCTTTGTTTTTGTCTGAAAATGATTAAATGGAAATAAATAGTAGAGGACTATATAATTGTCAGTTTGTGAAGACATTATCCCCATATTTTCTTTTAACTTTTTTGGGATCTCTGAGTGGAAGAGAGGTTTAGTCCTTCAGAGTGTTGAGTAAACACATCAATTTATATTTTGATTTGTAATTGAAAGAGAAAATATACAATTTTTTCCATGGAAAAATGTAACGTCCCCCTCACCCAATCTGACCATCGGGAGGGGACGTTAGCGAAAATATGGGCTCTAAAAATTCACCCCAAATGCATAATCGATTTTCAACCAAATGATGGAATGTTTTGGAAGTTGCAGATTTATCTCACGTAGTTACAGGCATTCCAAAAAAATAGCACAGATCTGTGATCTTTCTCATGATCGTGCAGGAGAAATGGAGAAGACTCAACAACCGTTCGATCAAAGGATCCGACGGTAGCGATTGATTTGTTTTTTGGGATTTATCCCACATTGGCAGCGGAGTCTTGTTTGTAAGAGTTTATATGGGCCGACCTCTCTAGTTGTATTCGACGCGTAGTGTGAAGGTATGGTGGGGGCTCTAGGTGCTTGGACTCCATGAGAAGTCACCAGCCTGGAGACCAGGACGACCTGGCAGCCCCCCTACCCTTTGGAAGAGGCGACAATGACCATTTATTAACAACAGATTAAAAAATAATATGTTTTTCGATGGCTATGAAAAACATTTTTTTAATTAACAACAAATTAAAAAATAATATGTTTTAATGGCTATGAAAAACATTTTTTTAATGTACTTATTGTTTAAAATGGAAGATATTTATTCCATCAATTTTTGGCTTGCGGGGTTGATGAAGACAATATTGATGAAGATGAGGATGATGATGATGATGAGGAGGAGGAGGAGGATGATGATGACGACGATGACGACAACGATGATGAAGAAAATGCATAAATTATTCTATGGTTCTAGAGTATAACTTAAAATTGTTTATGATTAATATGACCAACAACAATCAATATGAATATAAATGACATTCTTCATACATTCAAAAGAATCACATTTATGAATAGAGTGGTGATGAAATCAACATCTTACTTAAAATTTAGATGATAAGTTCCGTCCAAACAATCAATGTCCAACTAAATGTTCCAATAAAGATAGCCTTAGGATGGATCATTCCATAGACAATGCCATTGATGTCCCCGATGTTTCAAACTATCATAATCATTTTATTTCTTCAACCTTTCATAATGAAATTTCGTCTCATCATGTTACTTATCATCATCATCAATCAACATCTTCGTTAACATCATCATCATCAGCATCATCACCTTCATGACGATGATGACGACAACGATCATCGTCATCAGCATCATCACCTTCATGATGATGATGATGACGATGATGATGATGATGAAAACGATCATCGTCATCTTCATCATCATCATCATCATCATTTTCCTTATCGTCATGATCATCATCAAATACATCATCATCAACTTCATCATCAACGTCATCATCATCATCATCATCATCATCATCATCATTATCATCATGAAGATGATGACAATGATGATGACAACAACGATGATGAAGATGATGAAGATGATGATGATGATGGAGATGAAGATGATGATGATGATGACAAATATGATGATGATGATGATGACAAAGATGATGATGATGATGATGATGATGATGATGACGGAGAAGAATATGATGATAATGATGAGGATGATGATGATGACGATGATGATGAAGATGATGAAGATGATGAAGATGATGATGATGATGGAGATGAAGAAGATAATGATGATGATGATGTCGAAGATGATGATGATAATGATGACGAAGAAGAAGATGATGATAATGAGGATGATGACGATGACGAATACGATGATGATGATGACGATGATGACGATGACGATGATGATGACGACAACAATCATCGTCATCTTCATCATCAT
>BSBM01000863.1:5817500-5862500 GCA_027924585.1 Larix kaempferi
TTCTTATCATTTAAACCCTCTCCCCATAGCTAAAGTCACTGACAAAATGTTCCAAATTTGTCCAAATCCTTTACAATTTCAAACATGCATGGTAGGGAGTGGGAGTCATACCCAATGCTATTCCACCTCATTTCACGCTTGAAATTAAAAACACATGGTGTGTTTTTTGCAAAATTGACCAAATCTAGCCCAATTTTGGACAATTTTGTGCATGGGCCCACTTTCCCTCCATGTATGAAATTGCATGAAATTTGGAAAAAATGGGCAAAAGATGGCCAAATTTGGTGTAAGTTGAAGCGTTATAAGCTATTATAAGGTGCCATATTATAGGGGTTTCTAACTGTTTAACATTGTATACCAAGAAATCATACTGACCCCCCAACCAATCAACCAATATGTTATTGGAAGACACCACTTTCATGTGGTTGTCTTCGTTGGTATAAGGGTGCAAACACGAAAATGGGTAATACATTTGCTTGTTGACGATTAAATTTGTAAAGTTTTTTGTTCATTCAACTTCAAGCAATCAAAACTCATATCTACATTGAGAATTTCACTTTGAAGCAAAAAGAAGCTTTGTATAGAATTATGTTACTCCATACTCATTTTTCTTTTATGCACATGATGTTATAAATTTCATGTGTATTAACTGCATGCACCTAAAATTTTTGGCAAGGATAATGAGTGAGTAATACACATGGCCACCTAGTTTTTAGATATAATTATTCATTTTAGGGAAAACTATGTGCTAGATTTTGGGATTACTCCAAAAGTGCTCTCACCTCGGTAGACGAGCAATAGGTCTCCTATCCCCTTGTGATGCTTCATGGTCATATCAATGTCTCGGTTTGGGTGGATGCTTGGCCTTGGTTAGTGTGTTGACATGGTACCCTTAGGAGATTGTTACCTAATCGACATGTTGATAAACTCATTGGGTGCACACAATGGGGTAGTCGATTTCTTGATAAAGGGAGGTACTTACCTAAGAGGAGGAGCATTGGGCACTTAACCCTTAGAGCTTGGGACCTACATGCCTTGCAGGTTAGAAACTTGATTTGATGATGCTTGGGTTAAGGAGGATACTTCATGGAGGTTGGTTATGGAAACCCAAATTGAATCCCCAACATGATCTATATGAGGGGGAACCCCATACCTCTTTGCATGCATTAACTAGTCAAGTGTCCCAAGAAACACACTTCTATATCCGTGTTGTGAACAAATTCCAAATCAAATCAAATCGTTTCTTATACTTAAAAATAATTCAAATATAAATAACTCTAAAAGAAATTACACCTTTGAGAGAAAAATAGCTTTTGGTAAATTTTTTGGGAAGAAATAACTTTTGATATTAAAACATTACAAGTAAATATATTTGCACGCTAAATTGTATCCGCTTGGTAACTTATATTCTTGTTTTATCGAGTGTAGGTATCACCAAATAGGTATCTTTCAGATCTATCTTCCTCGAGTGATGATGAAGATATACTCAGAGAGGTTGAAAGTGAGTCGTGTTGTACTAGATCTACCGGTTCTATATCAACTAGATCTGAAAAGGTAAGGAAAAGATTTCGTAGACGCATGCAATATTTTATTGCCAACGGAGGGTCATGTAATTATGATGTTAAGAGCATAGGTCACATTGAGTTTCCCTTGAGGTATAGAAATCTAGTGCAACGATGGGTACCTAATAAGCTACCTCAAGTGGACACAGATTTCTTCATCAATGGGAGGATGTATTGCATTGATCCTTTGTCCTTACATGGATTGGGGTTATTTTCCATGTATGGCATAAAGGTCGGCTATGGAACTGTAACTGAATTGATGGAGTATGTTAGAACATTATACAGATACAATAATTGGTTGATCTTGGTCCAATATACTCGAAGTATGCAGAGATACAGAGTTGCCGCAAATTATATACAACTAGTAGAAAACAATAAAAACAAAGGGGCGACTATGTATATTGATGGGAGACCAAAAGCATCCGGAAACGTTGTTGGCTTTATAAATTGTACACGGCCAGTGACAACAACTAAGCAACCGAATTGCGAATTTGAGGGACACGAAGAACATCGTATATTTGTATGTGAAACAAAAACAATACTTCCTGGGTGAAGAGTTGTTGATCGATTGCAACTTAAATCGAATAGATGTAGCTTCCACGGTCTAGGGTAACTGTGGAAGGTCACACGCTATGCCTCATCAGGTAAATGCTAAATATAGTAACTAAACATGACTACAATAACTAAATGTTTCGATTTTTTTTGTGATAACATGCTTATTACATTGTTATGCTTATCTCATTTTTTTTATGTTACAATTATTGACTCAAATTTTACTGATTGATTCATTTTGTCAGGGTGATAGCAGTGGAAAGCCACATTCTGCTTCCATGGTCTAGGGTGATCATGGAAGGTCACAATCTATGCCTCGTGAGGTAAATGTTAAATATAGTAAATAAATATGACTACAATAACAAAATGTTTCGATTTTTTCAGTTAACATTCAATTTTCACTGTTACCATTCGCTTTTTTTGTGCTTTATGGCACTTTGAGCTATGTTTTGTCATGGATGATCTAGAGTTTCCAGGAACACTTGTTTATTGTTAGAAACAATGGCTCATTGAGAGGGGGGGTGAATCAGTGAGCTAGGAATTGTTATCAATTTCAACTTCTTCTTCAAATCTTATGAGATGCACCTGCAACAATTAATTAACAAGAATACACGAAATAGCAGAAATGACAGAACTCAGAATCACTTTTATATTGATCACAGGCCACTTCGAGGGGGCAACCTCCTTTGAGAAAGATCAATACAAATAACTTCACCGTGCCTTCATAGGTCTCAACACACACTTATATACTAATTCTAGGCGCCAATACTATGGGTCGAAACCATGGGCCGTTACAAAATATGGATCAACAATACTACGGGCGACTTACAAAGCATATGCGCCAATAACAATAACAAAACTATTGATCAACAAATACTATGGGACGACTTACAAAGCATATGCATCCAACAACAACATACTAACAAAGTAAAGACATGGGTTCCTAACATCCCCTCCCCCTTAAAAAAAGCATTGTCCTTAAAGCTTTAGATGTGGAAATTGTTGTTGAATCTGAAGGAGTGGTTCCCATGTAGCATCCTCTGGTTGCATGCCGTGCCACTGAATTAAGACCTCTGTGATAGAGCGAGAGCGAAGGTGACGCGTGCGCCGATTGAGGATGGCCTCTGGCTCCAAAAGGATGGATCCTTCATTATCCAGTTCGGGTAAAATCGTTTGTCCGCTAATGTTGGTGCCAAGAACTTTCTTCAGACAAGAGACATGAAAGATTGGATGAATGCGGGAAGAAGGAGGAAGGTCCAATTTATAAGCAACGGACCCAATCTTCTGAAGAATCCGATATGGCCCATAGAACTTTGGAGCGAGCTTATGACGCCCTTTGAGTTTCAAGGAGGATTGTTTGTACGGATGGAGACGAAGAAAAACCATATCGCCGACTTGAAAAGCGCGCTCCGAACGGTGCTGCTCAGCTTGTTGCTTCATGCGATTTCTTTCCATGTGAAGATTGTCCTACAAAATGTGAAGAATATGATCGCGGTTGCGAAGGACCGTGTCAACTTCTTGAACTAGTGAACTGGTGGGGGTGTATGGAAGAAGAGCTGGAGTTACCTGACCATAGACTGCTTCATATGGGGTCATTTTAGAGGCAGTGTGGTAAGAGGTATTGTACCAACATTCAGCGAGAGGGAGCCACTTTTCCCACTGATGTTGTTGTTCCGAGGTGAAGCAACGAAGATAAGTTTCCAAGCATTTATTGACAATTTCAGTCTGACCATCTGTTTGTGGGTGATATCCTGAACTCATCTTTAGTTTGGTGCCAGTGTGGTGAAATAGTTCTGTCCAAAAATGACTGGTGAAAGTCGCATCACGATCCAAGACAATGGAAGAAGGGATGCCATGAAGATGAAAGATCTGGTCCAGAAAAATTTGAGCGACGGAGGAGGCTGTATAGGGATGGCTGAGAGCAAAAAAATGACTATATTTGGAGAGACGATCAACCACAACAAGAATCACTGTCTTCCCGCCAGATTTAGGGAGCCCTTCAATGAAATCCATAGAAATATCTGTCCAAATCCGTGTAGGTATGGGAAAGGGTTTAAGCAATCCTGGAAGGAGTGTTGTTTCACCCTTATTTCGCTGGCAGGTATCACATTTGGCCACCATTTGTTGAATTGTCCTTTTCATGCCCTGCCAAAAGAAGTTACACTGTGCTCGTTCATATGTTTTGAGGAACCTAGAGTGCCCTGCCGATGGAGAAGCATGGAGTTCATAGAAGACAGCCTGTTGAATATCTGTGCTTTGGGGAAGCACCAGATGACCCTTGTATCGCAGAGAAGCACCATCCCAAGAGTAATGTGGTACAGCAGAAGGGTTGTTGGTTAAGCATTGGATGATTTGAGATAAGGAAGAGTCATTGACATAACCCTGTTGAACAGATTGCAACCAATTTGGAACCGGCATAGAAATAGCTGAAAGAGAACCTTGGGCATCAAATGTGCGAGAAAGAGCATCTGCCACAATATTGTCTTTACCCTTCTTGTAAGTGATCTCATAGTCATAACCCATGAGTTTGCTAACCCATTTCTGTTGTGCTGGGGAGGAGACACGCTAGTCCAAGAAATATTTCAGACTCTGGTGATCAGTCTTGATGCATAAATGATTCCCTAATAGGTATGGGTGCCACTTCTGTACTGCATGCAAAATAGCCATCATTTCCTTCTCATAGGTAGAGGCAGCTAAATTCTTACCTGAAAGGGCTTTGCTGGTGAACGCAATGGGGTGTTCATCTTGAAGGAGGACAACACCAAGTCCATTACCGCAAGCATCACTCTCAATAGTGAAGGGCTTGGAAAAATCGGGCATAGCTAGCACAGGTGTAGTACACATAGCTTGTTTTAGTTTGTCAAATACACACTAAGCAGCAGGTGTCCATGTAAAAGCACCCTTTTTCAATAGAGCAGTTAATGGAGCTTCAATATTCCCATAATCCTTGACAAACTTGCGGTAGTAGCCAATCAACCCCAAAAAACCACGAAGGCTCTTGAGTGTCTGAGGCTGTGGCCAATTGTTCATGGCATCGATTTTGGCAGGATCCACGCGAACCCCTTGTGCTGAGATAATGTGCCAGAGATACTCAAGTTCCTTCTGTCCAAAAACACATTTAGATTGCTTTGCATGGAGATGATGGTCAGAGAAAAGTTGCATGACAAGATCCAGATGCTGGAGATGTTCATCCCATGTTTTACTGTAGATGAGGATATCATCAAAGAATACCAAAATGAATTTCCGCAAGTAGGGTCAAAATATTTTATTCATTAAGGCCTGGAATGTGTAAGGAGCATTAGTGAGGCCAAAGGGCATGACCAAAAACTCATAATGGCCATCATGTGTGTGGAAAGCTGTTTTAGGAATATCCTCCTCATGAACCCGAATTTGATGATACCCAGAACGAAGATCCAACTTGGAGAAAAAGTGAGCCCCATGAAGCTCATCAAGAAGCTCATCAACAACAGGAATTGGAAACTTATCCTTGATGGTGAGGTGATTAAGTGCTCGGAAGTCAATGTAGAGGCGCCATGAACCATCTTTTTTTCGGACAAGAATAACTGGAGAAGAAAAGGAACTAGTGCTTGGACGAATAATACCTTGCTTCAATAAGTCCCGAATGAGCATTTCAATCTCTGTTTTTTGATGAAATGGGTAGCGATAGGGCCTGATGTTGGGAGGAAAGTTGCCAGGAAGGAGCTGAATACGATGGTCTTCTGGCCTGGAAGGTGGTAATCCCACTAGTTTAGCAAAGACACCTGTATAACGATCCAGAATTTGTTGTAGATCCAAAGGAGTAGTGGAGACCGCTGATGGTTGCATCTGGATGGAATGGATCTGAGAGATGACACCATGTGAATTATTCTTGAGGAGTTTTTCCATGCGATGTGAACTGATGATGCTGAGAGAACCTGGTTGTAATCCTGTCAATGTGTGTTTTTGTCCATTGAGGGAAAACTGCATCCAAAGTTCAGCAAAATCCCATAAGATAGGGCCAAGTGTGCGTAGCCATTGAGCGCCCAAAACCACATCACATCCACCTAAGGGCAAGGCAAACATGTCAGAGCGCAAGGTATAGTCTCCCATAGAGATACACACATTTTGACACTTCCCTTTGCAAGGTAAGGTGCCCCCATTGGCAACCATGACTTCAAAGTTGGAGAAAGGATGGATAAAACAATCAGCTTGTTTGGCGATCCGAGGGTCAATGAAATTATGAGTGCTACCAGAATCAATGAGTATTGTAAGAGGAAGCTTATTGAAGTAACCCCTGACCCGCATTGTTTGGGGGGTGGTGATTCCAGCTAAATCATGGAGAGATATTTCTGGCTGGTCATCCTGAGACGGAGGGTCAATAGGCAGTTCCTGAATGTAGACCGGAGCATCCAGTGTTTCTGGATCTTCGTCACCAATTTCAGAGGCAGGCAGAGACTCCACATCCAAGAGATAGAGTTTTTGCTGAACACATCTATGTCCCCGAGTGAATTTCTCATCACAATTATAGCAAAGCCCCTTTTCTCTGCGTGCTTGCATCTCTGTTTCATACAAACGCTTGATAGGAGTTGGTCGAGGAGCCTGCGGTATAGGTGCTCGTTGAGAACCCATATTTTGGAAGGGAACAAAAGTGGGGTTGGAGCGTTGTTGGGCTGCAATCTTGTCTTCTGCCAACTTAGCCAACCCTATGGCTTCCATCAATGTGTTGGGACAGAACATTTTGACCTCAGAGCGGATGGCATCCTTTAGACCACTGATAAAACAACTCCAGTAAAAGTCATCAAACAGTCCTTCGGTGTGGTTGGCTAGATTCTCAAATTCGGTTTGATACTCTCTCACCGTGCCAATTTGGCGAAGTTTAGTGAGGGCTCCTGTGAAGTCATCAAAAGCACTAGGACCAAATCATTGCAAGAGGAGTTGGAAAAAGTCTGGCCATTTGGGCTTTGGATGAGCCTTGATGTACCAACGGTACCATTGAAGAGCTTCCTGTTCCAAGTGAAAGGATGCCAGTGGAACTTTGTTGACATCCAAAGTATTATGCAGACTGAAATACTGTTCTGCACGATAGATCCATCCAGTTGGATCAGTACCATTGATGCGAGGAAAATCAAGCTTCGGACCACAGAAATTCCTGGAAGAGGAGAACCCATTGTCTGATGAAGACTCGGACTGTCGTTTGTTGTTCATAGCTGAATGTTCAAGATGGAGGCCGAGAAATTTTTCATCCAAATCCTAGAGTTTGGATTGGATGGCTGCAAGTGCTTCCTCCATGGTTTTTGCTCCTGCACGGGTGACAACCATAACCAGGTTTTTTTGCTCCTGCACGGGTGACAACCATAACCAGGTTTTTTTTGCTCCTGCACGGGTGACAACCATAACCAGGTTTTTTTGCTCCTGCACAGGTGACAACCATAACCAGGTTTTTTTGCTCCTGCACGGGTGACAACCATAACCAGGTTTTTTTGCTCCTTCACGGGTGACAACCATAACCAGGTTTTTTTTTTCCAGTTCAGACTGGAGCGGCTACGGCTCGAAAGGGATCTGGAACAGTGCCGAATGGATTGAAAACGGCTGAATCTGGAACGGCTTGCAAAATGGATCTGAAACGACGCAGCAGTGATCGACAATAGTTCAGCTGAAAGTGGATATGGACCCCAGGTATGTGCGGCTTCCTAACAGTTCAGGGGTTTCACTCGGCCACCAATGCTGTCTGACGGCTTGCGTATTGGGGAAATACCCCTCACTCCACGACTCAGGTAAAACTGATAACCGCTTTGCCACAAACAACAGCTCTTGGTTTACCTCATGGGTGGGAACTAGTTAATCAGGTAGGGGTCGTTGCCCTTTTCGCTGGAAGGTCCTCTCAATGGGCCAGCTACTTTGGGGTTCCTGTGGTACTCCTCACAATGAGTTTTAGGGCTTATGCCCAAGTAATTCCCACAGTTAAGCGGATAGGGATTATTCCCAAATCCGAACCTGCAACAGATGCGAAAAAAAATTTGGCAAAAATTTCACCCAGCGAGCCCAAGAAAGTGCTCTGATACTAGATGAGATGCACCTGCAACAATTAATTAACAAGAATACACGAAATAGCAGAAATGACAGAACTCAGAATCACTTTAATATTGATCACAGGCCACTTCGAGGGGGAAACCTCCTTTGAGCAAGCTCAATACAAATAACTTCACCGTGCCTTCATAGGTCTCAACACACACTTATATACTAATTCTAGGCGCCAATACTATGGGTCGAAACCATGGGCCGTTACAAACTATGGATCAACAATACTACGGGCGACTTACAAAGCATATGCGCCAATAACAATAACACAACTATTGATCAACAAATACTACGGGATGACTTACAAAGCATATGCGTCCAACAACAACATACTAACAAAGTAAAGACATGGGTTCCTAACATCTTATATCATCAATGAACTATATTTCAGTAATCAACTAAGAACATGTCATTCATAAAGTAAAACACATTATCAACACATTGCAAGAGACACAAGATATAGTTTTGTAATATCCTATTTTCCTATTCTTCCTGACCCCCGAAATCAGAGCTCACTCACTCATCCGAATTCTTCCACACAAAATCCTTTTTCAAATTCAACGAATTGATCTTTATTTATACTTGTCTTATCCATGAGTTTTTAGGAGGCCGACTTGTCAAAAGTTATTTCAATTAATTCAAATATATACATACATACATATACATACATACACACATATATATATATATATACATATATATATATATACATATATATATATATATATATATATATTTATATATATATTTTATTCCATGTTATCCTCAACAAATATATATATATATATATATAATTTTTTTGGTCTCTTTGCCACATCGTCATGGTCTTCATGCCTCCTTTAGAATGCCCGCATAGCGTCCACAATTATGCCCACAAGGGCCCTTTGGTTTATGCCCGCAAGGGATATTATTTATGCTCGCAAGGGTGTCTTATAGGATGCTCGCAAAGGCTCTTATACATGCCCGCAAGGGCTTGTCAATAATTCCCATAGTATACTCTGAAGATGCCTGCAATTCACCGTAAGAATGCCTGCAATGGGATCCACTTAATTTTCCCACACGGGCCTTCAATCATGCCCGCATGGGCTTCTCCAAGATGCCTGCAGTTTCCTTTGATATGCCCGCACAATCCTTAAAAAAAAATGCCTGCAGGCTGTCTATTAGACATGTCTGCAAGGGTCATCAAGAATGCCTTTAAACATGCTCGCAACAGCCTTAAGTAAAATGCCTGTAGGGGCTTGTCCTTAGCCATGTCATGCTGCTTTTTCATCATCCCTGTCATCCATGTTCTTGCCATGTCCTTGTCCTTGTTATGCTTGCCATGTTTGTTCTTGCTTTGACTTTTCCATTGCTTGTCCTCAACTTCATGCTTGCCAAGTCCATGTCACCTGTTCTCCAATGCCTTGTCTTGAATTCTTGCCATGTCATCTTTTATTTTGTCTTGTCACCTTTCTATGTCATCATGCTTCTCTTCATTTGTTCATGTCAGAATTTGTCATTACTTCAAGCTCACCAATTTATTCATGCTTTCTTTCCTTCTCCAAGTCCTCATCCTTCTTGTTCCATGTCTTCATGCCATGTCATGCCATATCCATGTCCACTTCAACCTTTGTCATTAATGTATTTGAAATCAATGAAAACTTTGCTTGTCATTTATGACGTCAAGGGTTTGAAGGTTGTCTCTACTTGATCTTGGGTCTACTTGCAACACCAAACCTGTCCTTACTTAGCAGTAGCACTTTCCTTTATGAGGGTTTCTACATCACTTTTGGTTCTCCTTCCTTCATGCGTGCGAGTCCATACTGTTGCTTGCTATGGCTGTCTTTTTTGCTGCGTTGAAGGTCTTTGTCTGTTTTGAGGGATACTTGGTGTGCTGGTTGATTTTTTGGGGTTGATCTTTACTGTTCCATACCTCTTTGAGTGGCTGGTTCTTCTGCTGTACTTGTATGTTCTTCTTATCAACATTTATGGTCTCTCTCTCTCAACTATGTTTATTCCCTTTACTAAGGGCCAATTTGTTCTAGTTATTGGCTTGCCTCTGAGAGGAAATATTTGATTTGAAAGTTAAAATATGAGTACAAGGAAGGTTCTTCCCATCAGGTAAGTCATCAGATATGATTTTGACATGTTTGTTCTGCGATTTTGTTGCGTTGTTTGTTGTTTAATGGCGCATACAATATTTAATGGTAGTCTTGCAGCATGGTATGTATTGGTAGGTGGTAGTATGATTCCTTGTTATTGGTTTCTAATTTTTCAGGTGCTAAGGAATTTGTATATATAAACACTAAGGTTCCCACAATCTTCATCAATGTACAACACTTCATTCATGGATTTTCCATTTCAACACATAATTTTCATCTCTTTCAACTTTAACACTTGCACCTACTGGCCCTTGGTAGTATTAAGGTTGAAAGAGATGAAAATTATGTGTTGAAATCAAAATTAAATACTTGTATGTGCAACAAAAACAATACTTCCAGGCGAAGAGTTGTTGATCGATTAAAACTTAAATCGAATAGACGTGGCTTCCACGGTCCAGGGTAACCGTGGAAGGTCACACGCTATGCCTCATTAGGTAAATGCTAAATATAGTAACTAGACATGACTACAATAACTAAATGTTTCGATTTTTTCTATTAACATTCGATTTCCACCGTTGACATTCACTTTTTTCGTGCTTATTCTGAATATTTCCATGTGATAACATGCTTATTACACTATTATGCTTATCTCATTTTTTTATGTTACAATTATTGACTCAACTTTTATTGATTGATTTATTTTTTTAGGGTGGCAGCAGTGGGAAGCCACATTCTCCTTCCACGGTCCAGGGTGACTGTGGAAGGTCACAATATATGCCTCGTGAGGTAAATGTTAAATATAGTAAATAAATATGACTACAATAACAAAATGTTTCGATTTTTTCAGTTAACATTCGATTTTCACTGTTACCATTCGCTTTTTTCGTTCTTATTGTGAATATTTCCATATGATAACATGCTTATTACACTGTGGCAAGGGTCTGCTCATCGCCATGGAGCATAACATCTATCTTCTCCTTCAGAGGTAAACGTAAATATTATTGCAATATCTCATTTTTGTTTATGTTACAATTATTGACTCAACTAAATATAGTAACTAAATATGACTTCAATAACTAGAAACTCCAACCCCAGAATATTTCCATGTGACAACATGATTATTACACTGTGGCAGAGGAATTCCCATGTTCGTCATGTAACAGAATGCGTGTCCTCTACTTCTGAGGTAAAAATAAAAATTATTGCAATATCTCATTTTTTATTATGTTACAATTATTTTCATAACATTTATTTAATGATTTATTGTGTCAGGGTGGCGCTAGTGGAAAGGCACCTATTGCTTCCATGGTCCAGGGCGACCGTGGAAGGTCACACTCTCTGCCCCATCAGGTAAATGTTAAATATAATAACTAAATGTTTCATTTTTTTTTGTTAACGTTCGATTTCCATTGTTGACATTCACATTTTTCTGTGCTTATGATGAATTATTGATTGATTTATCGTGTCAGGGTGAGGACCGTGGAAAGGCACCTGCTACTTCCATGGTCCAGGGTGACCGTGGATAGTCACCCTCTGGAAATAGATTAGTACGGGGTGAATGTGGGAAGTCACCGCCCACAACACGACATCAGGTAAGTTTTAGTTCTTAATAGTAACTAAATTTCATTACAATAACAATGTTTGAATGATGTTAACATTATTTTGCTTAATTTTATTGTTTGATGAATTTAGTCCAATGCACTTGATCTAGGTGATGAGGACCTTGAGGATGAAATTTACTATTCCATAGACCCAATAGAAACTATAAATAAGTCCCTGAAAAAGGAAAACATAGAAATGATTTCCTTGGCTCGCACAAGTCCCATGGCATAGGAGATCAGGGTAAGGATTGAAAAGCTGAAAGAACAAATAAAATCTTATGGGGTAAGTGGCATCTTCACATATTTTTTTAAGCTATGACATGATTTCATATCTGATATTATGTTTTCTATTTTTCCAAGTGATCTGATAAAGTAAAGTTTTTCGTTTGTAGGATGTTTTACGACCCGTGACTAGAGAAAATGCCGAGACAGGTATAGGTAGCAGTGACACTCCAATGGAGTAACAACGTCGACAAAGCAATGTACCAATGGGTATTTTTTACACTCCTGCGGTCGGCCTCGAATCCATTGACAAGGGCACTGATTTTGATCGGCATGAACGTACTGTAGATGACCATGAAACTTTTCCTGGAGCAACACGAGTTAAAAGTATCGGATCACTAGATCTCACCTTTCTGGTGGATGACGCTTGTGTTCTAATCAAGATTCAAAAGATTACATGTATTTATTAATTAATTTATTCATTTTAATCATGAAATTGAAATGGACATACGTTGAAATTATTATAAATTAATGGATTACACATTTATGCAGGAAACAATGTTTTCTACAGGAATTTGAATAACAAAGCATTGGAGATGTTTGGCCCCACCATTCGCACACGGTGGAATAGCCAAGATAGCGCAAAGAGAGATGAATTGATAGACCACATGGTAAAATTGCTTGGCAATACATTCAACAAGAAAGTGGTTGCAAAGTTAGCCGACGAGAATTTAAAATATACTAGGGCCCAATATGGGGATAAATTGCAACTTGAACTCAAGCATGAGTGCCCTCCCATGGTTCCGGAGAAAGAGTGGAAGGAACTCATAGTGGATGCAAAGGAGAACTTGATAAAAAGACAAGGAAAACAACCACAACCTGGAAAAGCAAGGTACAACACATATCATCTTCTTAGTGAAATATGCTCATTTATTTTTTTCTTTTTTATTTTAAGTAAGAATTCTGATATCTACTGTTTTTCAAAATTTTCATATATAGGCTACCTGACACCTCCAAAGCCACCAAGGCTAGAGTGGAAAAGCACGGGCAACATAGAATGGGTCAGGGTGGCTATAGAAAACTAAGAGCCCGAATCGTAAGAATTTAATGATTAACTGTGTTGAATATTTGTTTGACAGTAGCGAACAAATATTTGTTTTTAATACTGGAAATTTTATGTGTTATGTATTGCAGGGAAAGACATTCCAAGATGCTGCCACCAAGGAAGACTTGAAGCTTGGTTTCAAGTATGGTTTTAAAAGTGTGATTGAATATCAGAAAATATTGGGGCAGACTCCAATCTCCCCAATGACGCAGATGCAGGTAAATAAAATGAATAAGGACATCATTGCAGTATACTATTAAATTATATTCTGTTTTGATTATATCACCCATAACTAAATATTTATGTTTGCTTTTAAGCAATAGTGCAACCGCAATAGTGAATCTAGCGCTACTCAGCACGTACCCGCTGATGTTGGGCTGTGCATATCCCATGATAGTGAGGAGCAAAGTATCCATTCTGGTATGTCTAATTTGTAAATATAAATATCTACTGTGATTATAGATATTTATTTCTTGATGTATACTTATAAATTTTCTTCCTTCAATGGAAGACCATGTAGCTTAGGAGGGTGAACCACAAGAGGAATTAGCAAGTAGAGAAACAATTAACACACCAGCTTTCACAGCTACACAGACAGGTAAAGATCAATATTGTATTTTTAATCAAAATAATGAACTATTAATTTCAATAATATTTCAACATATCGATATGCCCATTTTCGTTGTTGCAATTCACGCCCCTTCAGAAATGCCTCCATACCCTACTCAATGACGTACAAGAAGTATGATACATGAGGGCATGGAAACACAAACACTAGCAGGACATGGCTCTGTAGATATTCCACCAAATGAAGATGATAATACCCTAATCGTCAGTTATTACAATGCAAAAACACAAAAATCAAAGAAAAAGTAGATGTATAAATTCATGACTTGTATTTGGATGTATATCAATGTTGTTAGTTTGAAACATTGTTTATATGAATTACCTCATTATGCTTCAATGTTTTTATGTTTATATGTTTTGATGACTAGCCTAGTTATGCATGAATGTTTATATGTTTTCTATGTAAACAAAATCATTTATTGGGTATGGGGAATTGAGAGCGATGTGGGGGGGGGAGGGGCCATATGAGCTTCCACCTTCACGTGGTTGGCCCTGTTCAATAGATAATATAAAACTATTCTTGAAACAGTGAGGAGCTCAATAAGGTATAAATACTCTTTTATTACTATGTATTAAAGATGGTTGTAAATTTTTAAATGCATGTCTATTTCTTAAAATATTATTAATAAAAATTTAACATTTCACGGTTCATTGATTTCTACGGGACTTTGTAGTAGGATTTAAATGACTGTTTATTTGCTTATATATTATTTACTCATATAAAAATTCCATCTTTGATGATTTATGCGGGTCTTGGTGATGGAAATGCATCTCGTGGACAACTCTTATCAAGTTGTATGGGCGAATGGATCTGGCGAAAGGACAATGATAAGGTAAGGGCTTTGATATGTTCTTTATCCTTAATGTGTTTGTATTTATCCTTAAATTCTATTTCATTCTATTGATACAAGAGATACAACCAATAGTAAATAACTACTTTTAGACTATCATCCAAACTAGGAGACAACCTTCTACATAAAACAAAAATGCTTCATAGTAACGTAAGAATATGTTTGCTAATGGGAAATCCAGGGCATCTTAGGCCACCTACTGAGGTTACAAGTCCCAGTACCATCTTAGCCAAACAAAAGTGCTTGCATTATGTGGTTTCTATTCTTCCTTTAACTTTGATTTAAACTAGAAAAGTATTATATTTAGCTTAAGTTCAACACCACAAGAAGCCATCAAATCAACCTACTCCAAAAATTATTAAAAAGGGAATACTGGGAGAGTATCATCAAGTCTGGTGTTTCTATTTCTCTCGTGAAGCTCAGTACATGCCTTAGGAAATTAAAAACAAAATAACAAAGATATGAGAACTATAGGTCAGAATCCAAGAGCTCATAACTCATTATCTGATTTTTTGGTCTTCTTGTTGGTTGATACCTCTACCTGAGAATGTCTACCCTTCAACTACCCCCAATTAGGATCCAAGCTTCGTGATTGTCTGTCGCATTGGTAGCTTGCTGCTTTGGGCTAGCTAATTCATCTCATCTACAATTTCCTCTCTTATTCACCATAACATTATCCATGGAAACCTAGTATCTGTGTAACTTTAGCATCATGTCATGGATGTCCTTGATTTCCTTCCAACCCTTATTTTCTCCATCCTTCCCACTTTACTCCTACTGAGTTTTATCTCAATCATTTTTAAATGAATGAAAACTTGAGGATGAGGATTTGAATTTATCATCTGAGTTGCAGGCATTAATATAGGAGGGTGGTGATATAGGTTGGTTACACACGCCTTCAATATGTTGTCCTTGCATTTAGCATAGTTTCTTGATGATAGATAATTCTTGTTATTTTGTTTCCATGCAACCGAGTCGTCCCTATTCCCCATCAAGGTGTGATCATTAGCCTTAGCACTTGTGAGTGTGTGGTTTAAAAATATAGTGAGAGAGAAATAAATAGATTTTATATTAACATCCAAAGATGACCAAATGGGGTCAATGAGAATTCCAATTGCATCATCATCAAGTACAAAGACTAGTCATCAAAGTTCCAATTGGAATGCATGAGAAAGTAGCCCAAAAAAATCACACAAATATGTTTTTCATTTTTATGTTTGTATCGTATGTTTGTTATTGTATTTATTTTGTATTAGCAAAATCATATTCTATATTTATTTTATATTGTGAAATTTCCTATTTGGATACATAAGTTCTTGGATTGTAGTGATGATTGATTTTTATTATTGTAACGTTTATGTATCTGTAAAATTCGAAGGTTTATGGTTTTGAGTTTATCAAAAGCCAACCAGTAAGTGAAGAAGGATTCCTCACTCTTGGTCAAGATGGAAATATTCAGCTGGGAGATGGAAAATCAACAGTCTGAATGGATGAGACCATAATATTGTTTGTTAAGTTAGGGGAGATGCAATATTCGCACAATTTTGATCTCTACAACTTCGACTCAAACATTAATTGGCAAAGTTTTTGATGCAGGAGCATCGGGGCCTAGGAAGATCATTCGAAGTTGATTGACATGAGGGAGCCGACCAGAGGGAGTGCCGACGACCACTGGATCGAGAAGTAGATTGAATTGTCGAAGTCAATAAGTCGAGCAAGGAACTGTTGAAGCAGTCGACAGGGGGAAGAGGTCGAGAGTCAACATGTCAATAGTCGATAGTTGGCATGTGAATGCCAATAGGAGACAAGTTGC
The DNA here is from genome assembly GCA_027924585.1 of Larix kaempferi. NCBI lineage: Eukaryota > Viridiplantae > Streptophyta > Pinopsida > Pinales > Pinaceae > Larix > Larix kaempferi. The sequence continues at coordinate 5,833,972 of BSBM01000863.1, forward strand.
CGCAGGGTTGTAGGAAGGTCGACATGTTGTTGGACTGCGACATCGAAAAGTTGGGCATAAGCCATGCGAGGAGGAAGGGGCGGACTGGAGAAGCCTTGGGTTGCGAAGGAAGCCGACAGGTGAGTCGAAGCAAATAGAGGACAGTATGGCCGACCTGATGGTTTACTGTGGCAGGTCAGAGGGAAGCGTAGAAGTCAAGGAGATTACTTGGAAATAGTTCGGGGTTGCTAAGGAAGTTAATGGCAGTTATTGTAGGTGGGTGAAGACATGAAATATGGCATCACAGGCAGAGACTGTACAGCACGGTCGGGGCGCTGACAGTTGCAGGTTTGCAGGATCATGGAAGGATCGGCTGACAGAGGATGCATTTCTTGGGGATCGCAGTGGTCTCGGGAACAACAAAAGCAGAGTAGAAGACCAGGGAGTTTGGATCAGTTGAAAATGACTTGGAATTTGGAGAGTCAAGCAGAGCTCAAGAGAAGTTTGGTAGATTGGATAGGAAAGTCACACATCTACAGAGCTGAGAAGATCGAGCCATAACTCATAGTTCTGCAACGAACCAGGAGAGGGTGAGGTTGACACACTGAGAGAGCACACCAAAGTTACTTTTGTATTGCAACGGCTGAGGCTGATAGATAGTTAGTTATTTGTATTTACAGTGATTCTGCATGGTAACCGATTTAGAGAAGTAATATAAGCCAGCTTCTGGCATGTTGTTTGCATCTTGTCTATGTGAACATGTGTGTGGTATGTAATGTTAAGCAAGAACCTTGTTGCGATAAGGTGACTTGCATCAGTTATTATTAGAGCTATAGTATTCCGAGAGACGAAGGATAGCTATGTCAGAGCGGGAAGTGAATCCCCATGCGTAGAAGAACGTTGAGTGGTATTAAGCCTGCAAGTGCATTGAACAACTCCAACTGAGGTTGGGTAGAGTTGTGCACGACGTGTTGAAGTTCAGTTGTGATTGGAAGAGTGATATTTTTAGCAGAGGTTGAAAATGGCTCACAGAGGCGTTAATGTCCGCGGACGAAGAGCGCATGGATCAACAGTCACAGTTGATCGTGATATTTTCGATGAGTGAGTCCGAACAATGTGAACTTTGACAAATTAAGTCACATCGATCAAAGAAATCCAAAGGAGTGGTTTTATTCCTGATGTGTTAGACCACAAGGACGAGGAATTCGAACCACGGGAAGCAGCGGAAGATGAACCAGAAGAAAAACTCATCAAGCTTCTGACGGATATGAGAGGTCGGGGAAAGATAGACATTCGTACCTACTCAGGAAGTCTGGATCCAAAAGACTTGATCGACTGGTTTAGAGAAATGGAGAAATACTTCGACATAGAGCAGATCGAGGATCCTAAGCAGGTTAAGACTGCATGTTTCAGGTTGAAGGGTCATGCCTCATTATGGTGGGACAATGTACAAGCTGACAGAGTCAAGAAGGGAAAGGAGAAAATCAAGTCTTGGGACATAATGGTTTCCAAGCTGAAAGGAAAGTTCTTGCCGAACGACTATGTGATTTCCTTGTTCAGGAAGTTGCAAAACTTTCGACAAAAGGAGATGACCGTGAAGGAGTACACAAAATATTTCTATAGATTGTCGATAAGGTCGGGACAAACCGACGAAGGAGAAGAAGCTGTCACTAGGTATGTGAACGACTTGAAATATGCCATTCAGGATGAATTGAGCATGTCTAGATTCAGAGCAGTGGGTGAAGCCTACCAGTTAGCTCTGAAGGTAGAAGAGAAATTGTCGAGAAAATCCGGAGCGACCAGAGGAAGGACGACTGGTCGGGGTGCAAGGACTGTTTCTGCGAAAGGCCAAAGTAGTGGTTATAGGAGGGAAACTGTCGAAGATAATCGACATGCGGAAGAGACATCAACAAGGGAGAAAGAACAAGAGAACCGACGTGATGGTCGTGAGAATCGTGGTCGAGGTTCGTATGGTCTAGGTGGTACATCCGATAGAAAAGGAGCTAACAGACCAACCATAATCTGTTACAAGTGTCATGGAGTGGGACACAAGGCATATGAATTCCCAAAGAACCTACATGCGGCAAAGGAATCGAAACCTAGACGTCGAAGAGATGAGCACATCGACGAGAGGGAAGAATCAGAATTCGAAAGTAGTGATGATGGTAAGAAGAAAATTCGGGCGATGACAACCAACAAGACACTAGTTCTGGACGACAGATGCGACGAGCAAGAGTCGGCACAACGAAAGGCGATCTTTCGAACGAAGGTGCGAATCGGTGAATGGCGTTGCAAGACCATAGTTGATGGTGGAAGCAATGAGAATATTGTGTCAACAGAGGTGATCGAGAAAGAAAAGCTGAGATGTCGAGAACATCCACACCCATACAAGATCTCATGGTTGCAGAAAGGACACCATGTGAAGGTGACCAGACAGTGCTTTATTAACTTCAAGGTTGGGAAGTTAGAGGACAACATACTATGCGACGCAATCCCAATGGACGCGTGCCATCTGTTGTTAGGAAGACCATGGAAATATGATCGAAAAATGATCTATGATGGTCGAGCCAACATAGTCACAGTGTGGAAAAATGGCGTGAAGAGGACTCTTAAGCCGAAATCGGAGGAGCAAGTTGATGGTAAGCAGGGTGAGAGAAACTTTTGGGAGAAGTGCATTCTGATGTGTTCAGTGAAAGAATTCCTTGCGAAAGAGGAAAAGAAGTCGGGATGTTATGCTATCATTCCAAACGGACCATGTGTCGAGAAGGCGACAATGGAGGAGAAAATTCTGGTCGAAGTTGGAAAGATGCTCGACGAGTTTCGAAACACAGTGGTCGATGAGACACCGACGGGATTGCCGCTGACAAGGAGCATATCCCATCAGATCGACTTGATTCCAGGGTTGAGTCTGCCAAACAAAGCATCACACAGGATGAGTCCGACAGAAGGTCAGGAAGTCAATCGACATGTCCAAGAGTTGTTGGACAGAGGGTTGATCAGAGAGAGTCTGAGTCCATGCACGGTACCAACAATATTAGTGCCGAAGAAAGGTGGAGAATGGAGGATGTGTATAGACTCCAGAGCTATCAACAAGATCACGATAAAGTATCGGTTCCCATTTCCGATAATGGACGACTTGATGGATTGTTTGAGTGGAGTGAAGTACTTCATGAAGATAGACTTGAAGAGTGGTTATCACCAGATTCAGGTTAGAGAAGGAGACGAATGAAAGACAACATTCAAGACAAAAGAAGGGTTGTATGAGTGGTTAGTCATGCCATTTGGATTGAATAATGCACCCAGTACATTCATGCGATTGATGAATTAAGTACTGAAACCATTCTTGGGAAAGTTTGTCGTACTCTATCTAGATGACATTCTGATTTTTAGTCGAACCAAGACAGAACACTTGGGGCACATTTGACAGGTATTGCAGAAGTTGTAGGAAGAGAAGCTGATGGTAAACCTGCAAAAGTGTTTCTTCATGAAGGAAGAACTGGTATACTTGGGATTTGTAATCTCAGGTAAAGGGTTGGTGATGGACCCAGAAAAGGTGAAGGCAATATTGGATTTTGGCCTGAACCGACAAGCGTGACTGGAGTGAGGAGTTTCCATGGACTTGCCACTTTCTATAGGAAGTTCATCAAGGGATTCAGTTGGATTTGCACACCATTGATAGAGTGCATGTGAAAAAGGGAGTTCAAGTGGACGGAAGCAGCCCAACGAGCTTTCGACAAGTTGAAGGAAAAGGTCACTGAGAGCCTAGTGTTAGTGCTCCCAGATTTCGACAAAGTTTTTCAGGTCAATTGCGATGCAAGTGGAATAGTAATTGGAGCAGTGTTGAGCCGGGAGGGCTGACCAATTTGATTCTTCAGTGATAAGTTGGATGATGCGAAGTGGAAATATTCGGTCTATGACCAGGAATTCTATGCTAATGTCCAAGCATTGAAGAAGTGGAGGCATTATTTGTTTCCCAAGGAATTTTTGTTGTACACAGATGACTAAGTGTTGAGGTATCTGAATACTCAGTTGAAGTTAAATCAACGACACATGAAATGGGTCGAGTTCCTACAGGGATATACATTCATGTTGCGACATAGGTCAGGCAAGTCAAATAAGGTTGCCGACGCACCAAGTAGAAGAGTTGCATTGCTGAACACAACAACAGTTCAAGAAACAGGAATAGAGTTGGTAAAGGCGGAGTATGCAATCGACGAGGATTTTGCGAAAGCATGGGAGGCTTGTTGCGAACCATGGTGTCAAAACCCGAAATTTCTGAAAAATTTAAATTTTTTTAAGATAGCAATAAATGTTATTAATTGCATTCCTTGATCTGTTTGTTTTAGTTAAATGATCATAATTTTGTTTAAATTATCTGTTATTGTACTTATATCTTAATGTGAGTTTTTAAATGCAGTTATTGGTTGTCTTTTGTTCTCTAACCTCAAAGGGAGAAATTGCCATAGCTGACTGGCTTACTTAGCTTTCGAGCTAATGCATAATCCGTCCTTTTCTACAGGTCTACAGGTAAAGTATGGATCGTTGTCAATGATTTTTTTATAAGCATAAAAATTCCTTTAATTGTACCATAAAGCTCAGTAAAGATTTAAATATTCTTAACAGGTTGTCACGTGTAAGAAGGTAGAATTCCCTTCCTGTAATATTCATGAAATCTTGCTTGATAGAGAGTTGATGGTTTACATGAAATGTGATAACTATTGTTCTGGATGAAATGAGATAAGCATTCCTATGAAGTAAGGTCTCTTTGATATTATCATTGCGCTGTAACAATGTCTATTATTTAATGCTGTATAAAGTCACTGGATCATGTTATTCATATCATTTTTAATTGTCTTAATGATACTGTATATTTTACCTTTCCTCCTATAAAGGATCTGAAATTATTCATCATATACATTACTTAATGCTAGCACAGTGTGATGTTCTGTCAATTATCAGTTTTGACTATGGATGTGACCCTTGTCGTTCGCACGAGACTGGAGTCGTGATAGCAATAGTGATATAATGTTCTATCCATTTATAGTTTATGATACATCATCATCTTTATAATTTTTATAATACAATATGCTTGTTCCAACCCTAGAATGCCTTGTTCCTTTGTTTTGAACAGCGTTCAGTTGTATGGAATCATGAGTAAGTTTATATCCATATATTACAAGAATTATAGATATTGTTCCTATGTGTGATTATTAAAGAGGTGATATAAGAACTCTAATATTAAAACCTTTAAGAATACACTAGGCATCTTACTATATGAGCCAAGGTTAGATTTTAATTTTACAAACCATGATGAACTCTCGTCGTAACTTGACTATACAAAATTTCATTTGTTTGTAGGGCAAAGTATTATGTACACTAAACAACCTCGAAGGCAAAGTTCAAATCATGCATTAGATGATGGTTTAAATGATAGTGTTTCGATCATAGGGAATATCCCTACTATGATTATACTTTATCCAAACGATGATTAAAATTGAGAAACAATAAATTGAAACACCACCTGGACTATAGATTACCGACCCATGGCAAGTTAAAAATTTCCAAGGCTACGTGGACAACTCTCATCCTTGTATTGATGATATAAATGGTTTGTCCGAAACCCTACTCAGTCAGTTCTCTCTGCCTTCGGGATCGGTTGCCTGTGGAAACCCTCCTGGTCTGAGTTTCTTCGTTGTGGTACTGTGAGTTGCAGCTTCCATGCTGCTACAGCTCGTGGAGTGTGTCTCTCATGTGGGTTGTGAGTCAGTAAGCTCTGTTATTGGCGTTCTAAATGTATATTGGGCATCTCGGGTTATCTCTTCTGCTGTATCTGTTGGCTATCAGTTCCCAGGCCTTCTCTCAGCCCTCATACTCATTCCCTTGTATTGTTTCAGAGCCATGGTGCCTGCTGTCGGCATCTATGAAGTGATTATAACCCTGGTTTACCTTCGTGCTTTCGAATCTAGTTTGTTCATGGCGTGAGGTAGTGTTCTGAATGTTTCTTGGTCACGGCGTACATTGTGGAGAGAAATCTTGGAGTTCCTAGCCCATTCTTCTGGTGATGATGGTGGGGTTTTTTTTTCTACTTAACTCAACTCGTGGCTACATGGGCATTCACTGAGTTTTTGCTTCCTCCATATTCGCAGGTAAGCTATATCATTTGATTCGTAGTTTCCATTTAAAATAGATTTTTTATTTTAAAAATAAATGTTGTAACTAAATCGACGACTTATACTGTGCAGGCACTGGTAACCCTGAAGGTGTACGGGGCCCAACCTCCGGCGCTTGGCTCCAACCGGGTAAGCCTGGTTTCACCATGGCTTTTCCTCCCTTTGGTGGTTAGGGTGTTTAGGGTTTGATTTTATAAGACCACCTTTGTGGCTAGCTCCGTGCTGTTGGTCTTGTGGATTGAATGTTATCACATTCACGGTCATTGTTGACCCTGTGATGTGTGTAGTATGATATGGTTGCGATTGTATGAAATGTATTCATTTTTCTTGCAGTGATTAGGGTTTGTATAAGAACTTAATGTTATAAAAGGAACAAGCTGTGGCTTATGCTGTTGTGACGACCATTGGGTCTTTGTTTAGTTATTGTATCTTTTAAAAGATTGGGTACTTCCCCAGTTTTATGAAAGTTTAAATATACTGAAAGGTTGCCTGTAAGATGGCCCGTGTAATGTCTGCGTTTCCTTTCAATGAATACAATGTACAGTAGTAGAGATGTTTTAAGTTTTTAAGATACTTTCAGAGAAGATAATAGCTCGGCTGTAGGTGATGGCACAGTCTTATTTCTCAGCGTTTTTCTTTTGTTTTTGTGTGTTTGAATGATAACGATAGGGTTCAATAAATCTTACAGTGGTAAGTTATTAATGTGTTGATAACCCTGTCGATTTGGGGTTCTCACCCAGATTAGAATATTGTAACATTTAAAAGGGGGTTCGTGCTCTGTTGGTCGTTGTGAAACTTACCTGGATAAATTCTATGTCTCTACATTCTATTTCTGGTGACTTTGCTGAGTCATCAATTCCTACTTAGCATTAAATTTAACATAATGTCTCAGAAATATTAATAAAATAATTACATTATTTTTGCAAAATTGGGGTATGTGACACATGGAGTGTCGAAAGAACTCCATACTTGGATTATTTTATCCAAGAGGGATACCTATTCAAGGGACGACAGTTGTGTATTCCCAGAGGATCTGTAAGAGAGAACCTAATTCGAGAGTTGCATAGCAGCATATTAGCAAGTCATTTCGGCATCGACAAGACTAAGGCATTGGCCGAAGAAAAGTATTATTGTCCAGGGATGGTGATCTATGTCGGAAAGTGGGTTCGACATTGTAGAGTTTTCCAGTTGGAAAAAGGGTGAAGTCAGAACACGGGGTTGTATACACTGTTTCCAGTACCGAATACCCCATGGGAGCACCTAAGCATGGATTTTGTGCTAGGATTGCCGAAGACACAGCAAGGAAGCGACTCAATATTTGTTGTAGTCGACAAATTTTCAAAAATGGCACACTTTATTTCGTTTCGGAAGACAAGTGATGCCATAGGCCTTGCTGTACTATTCTTCAAGGAAATAGTCAGATTGCATGGGTTTTCGAAGAGTATCACATCAGACAGAGATACCAAGTTTATGGGGCATTTCTAGAGAACCCTATGGAAGAAATTGGACACGAAGTTGCAGTTTAGCTCGGCATATCATCCACAGACAGACGGATAGACCGAGGTGGTGAACAGAATTTTGGGAAACCTTCTGAGATGTTTGACGATCGACAAACCCAAACAGTGGGAGAATGTGTTGGCACAAGTAGAGTTCACATACAACAATTCTATGAATCAGTCGATAGGTTTGAGCCCATTCCATATTGTTCAAGGAAGAATCCCACATGAAGTGGTGGATTTGGTAGAGTTACCAACAAAGATCAGGAAAAGCACGGATGCATAATCATTCGTAGAGAAAATGAAAGAAGTTCATGAAGATGTGTGAAAGCACATAGAAAAGAGAAACGTGGAATACAAGTTGAGAGCCGACAGGAAGAAGAGACTATAGTTGTTCAATGAATGAGACTTGGTCTATGATCATTTACGGAAGGAGAGATTTATGACAGGAACCTACAACAAGCTGAAGCTGAAGAAGATTGGACCATGTAATATTCTGAAGAAAATTTTGGACAATGCTTATGTGTTGGAGATTCCGAATGACTTGAGCATTTCACCAATGTTCAATGTCTCAGATCTGTACAAGTTCGAAGAAGGATCAAGCAGCGGAAGCACAGAAATGTCGAATATCGATTGGACAATGCAGATTCCAGATCGACACAAGGAGGAGATCACAGAAGTAATAGAGGAACGCGAAGTCGGGCGTACGCGCAGCTCGCGAAGGAAGGAATACTTGGTGCGATGGAAAGATGATGAGTTACAGGAGGTGACATGGATTTTCGAAGAAGAGTTCAAGAGATTGACGGAGCAGTCGAGTTCCTTTTCACCTGGGGAGTCTGATGCAGGAGAATCAGGGCCTAGGAATATCAGTCGAAGTTGATCAACATGAGGGAGCCGACCACAGGGAGTGCCGATGACGGCTGGTTCGAGAAGCAGATTGACTTGTCGAATTCAATAAGTCGATAAAGGAACTGTCGAAGCAGTCTACAGGAGGAAGAGGTCGAGATTCGACATGTCAATAGTCGATAGACGACATGCGAATGCCGATAGGCAACAAGTTGCCGCAGGGTCGTAGGAAGGTCGACATGTTGTCAGACCGCGACATCGACAAGTTGGGCATAATCCAAGCGAGGAGGAAGGGGCAGAATGGTGAAGTCTTGGGTTGCGAAGGAAGCCGACAGGTGAGTCGACGCTGATAGAGGACAATATGGCGATGTCATGGTTTACTGTAGCAGGTCAGAGGGAAGCATAGAAGTCAAGGAGAGTACTTGGAAACAGTTTGGGTTGCTAAGGAATTTAATGGCAATTACTGCAGGTGGGTGAAGACATGACAGATGTCGTCACAGGAAGAGACTGAACAGCACGGTCGGGGCACTGACAGTTGCAGGTCTGCAGGATCATGGAAGGATCGGATGATAGAGGATGCGTGTCTCGGGGATCGTAGTGGTCTCAGGAATAGTAATAGAAGAGTAGAAGACTAGGGAGTTTGGATCAGTTGAGGATGAATTGGCATTTGGAGAGTCAAGCAGAGCAAGCAAAGCTCAAGAGAAGTCTGGTAGATTGGATAGGAAAGTCACACATCTACAAAGATGAGAAGATCGAGCCATAGATCAGAGTTCCACAACGAACCAGGAGAGGGTGAGGTCGACACACTGAGAGAGCACACCACAGTTACTTCTGTAGTGTAACGGCTGAGGCCAACAGATAGTTAGTTATTTGTATTTACAGTTATTCCGCATGGTAACCGATTCGGAGAAGTACTCTGGAATGTTGTTTTCATCTTGTCTATGTGAATGTGTGTGTGGTGTGTAATGTTAAGCAAGAACCTTGTTGCAATAAGGCGACTTACGTAAGTTTTGCATCTACAATGGACATACTACTACTAGGACAAGAATTGACACAATCTTTAAAACTAACCAGTTGTAATTCTTCTACAAATGTATATATACGCTGTTAATTTCTCAAAATGATGCAAAAGCTAGAATCTCTAATGATTGAATTGAATTACAATATCCCTTAAGAATATTTCAATTATTCATACTCGCTAGGGCCCAAGAAAAGCAATGTGATTGGTTCTGTGGTTGCTTTCCTCAATCTATTTGGAATTTTTATCATTAACTATGGTAAGCCCTTCATAATTTGATATGTCTAGATCTTCAAAGGTAGCATATAAAGTGATGTTATTACATGAGGAGTGTCTCCAAGGAAATTATGATATGGTTTTTTAACTACAAATTGCATGCTCAACTGTGCAACCTACTTCTCAATGCCAAAAGATAATTTATGATGAATTTTGTGCTACATGAGATCATTCCTAGTAATAGAATAGAAATACGTTGTCAATTTTTTGTTGATTAACATGTCTCTTTCCCATCATGTGCTCAAGGGACTGTTTTTATCTTATGGGCATATTTGATACTAACTTGACCAATTTTGGCCATGCTTGAGGTGGTTGCATAAGAAGGATCAACTTTTCATATTCACCTCTTCCAATAATGAGCAACATAAAAACAACTTACCACTAGTTGGCACTACAAAGATCCTACACATATTTTCCAGGTGAAAAACTACTCTTTTTCCCTAGGGGTTGAGTTATTTTATTATTATTTATTTATTTCTCAATAAAGACGAATTCAGTGCACCTTATGTTTTTTGCAGTATGATGAATTCTCACTAGTATATCTTCACATGTAGTAGAGCAAGTGATGCTATTTCACGAGGAGTGTCTCCAAGGCAATTATGATATGGTTTCTAAACTACAAATTGCATGCTCAACTGTGCAACCTGCTTCTGATCAATGCCAAAAGGTGATCTATGATGCATTTTTTGTTATATGAGATCATGCATAGTAAAAGAATAGAAATAAGTTGTCAATTTTTTGTTGATTAACATGTATCTTTCCCATCATGTGCTCAAGGGACTATTTTTATCTTATGGGCATATTTGATACTAACTTGACCAATTTTGGCCATGCTTGAGGTGGTTGCATAAGAAGGATCAACTTTTCATATTCACCTCTTCCAATAATGAGAAACATCAAAACACCTTACCACCAGTTGGCACTACAAAGATCCTACACAAAATTTCCAGGTGAACAACTACTCTTTTTCCCTAGGGGTTGAGTTATTTTTTTTATTATTTATTTATTTTTCAATAAAGGCGAATTCAGTGCACCTTATGTTTTTTGTAGTATGATGAATTCTCACTAGTAGATCTTAATATGTAGTAGAGCAAGTGATGCTATTTCACGAGGAGTGTCTCCAAGGAAATTATGATATGGTTTCTAAACTACAAATTGCATGCTCAACTGTGCAACCTACTTCTGACCAATTCCAAAAGGTGATCTATGATGAATTTTTTGTTATATAAGATCATGCATAGTAAAAGAATAGAAATAATTTGTCAATTTTTTGTTGATTAACATGTCTCTTTCCCATCATGTACATTGCTCAAGGGACTGTTTTTATCTTATGGGCATATTTGATACTAACTTGACCAATTTTGGCCATGCTTGAGGTGGTTGCATAAGAATGATCAACTTTTCATATTCACCTCTTCCAATAATGAGCAACATCAAAACAACTTACCACCATTTGGCACTACAAAGATCCTACACAGATTTTCTAGGTGAAAAACTACTCTTTTTCCCTAGGGGTTGAGTTATTTATTTATTATTTATTTATTTCTCAATAAAGATGAATTCAATGCACCTTATGTTTTTTTGTAGTGTGATGAATTCTCACTAGTATCTCTTCACATGTAGTAGAGCAAGTGATGCTATTTCACGAGGAGTGTCTCCAAGGAAATTATGATATGGTTTCTAAACTACAAATTGCATGCTCAACTGTGCAACCTGCTTCTGATCAATGCCAAAAGGTGATTAAAGATGAATTTTTTGTTATATGAGATCATGCATAGTAAAAGAATAGAAATAAGTTGCCAATTTTTTGTTGATTAACATGTATCTTTCCCATCATGTGCTCAATGAACTTTTATTTTTCTTTTGGGGATATTTGGTACTAACTTTGACCGATTTTGGCCATGATTGAGGTGGTTGCATAAGAAGGATCAGTTTTTCATTTTCATCTCTTCTAGTAATGTGAAAATTCAAAACAGCTTACCACCAGTTGGCACTACAAAGAGCCTACAAATATTTTCTAGGTGAACAACTACTCTTTTCCCCTAGGGGTTGAGTTAAGGCCACTATAATGTTCCATATCCTATATGTATGTACAATATTAAAAACTTTTCTAGTGGAATTTATTGTAAAAAATGCATGTGACAACCTGTTCCAAATTCCATGATTGTAGAATCTCTTCCTCCCTTAAGGAATCGAATCTGATCCCAACCTAACTTTCCTACAATTTACAACCACTTTCCATGTCTTTTGGTTAAAGGTGGTTACCATATTGAAAAGAAAAAACATGAAACATGGGGATTCGTAGCACAAAAACTATCATGGAGTACTTCATCCTCCTAGGAACATTATGGGGCATTAACAACAATAGTATAAACAACTAAATTTGTCGGTTAGAAACTAAAAATATCCATGCTTTCACTAGATTTAGATCAACTCTGGCTCAAACTTCAGTGTTGTTGTGACAATTTTAGATCCCCAAACAACTTAAGATTACAACAAATTGAAATGTTTTGGGCATGAAATCCACTGCTAATGCTATTTTTGCATTCAAGTTTTTGTAACTTGTAAGTATTCATTTCCAACCTCATTTGCTCATGAAAGGTTGAAGCATTTTTCTGTTTACTTTACAATTAGATCAATCAAAGGAGATATATAACTAGATCAATCTCTTTTTTCATTCTCTTCTTTTGCACTTGAAAATTCTAAAAACCATGATAAACTCACCATCAATTTCATTTAATCATCTTTGTTCTTAGAAAAGATGATAAGCTCTTGTCCAATGCTAAAATTCACTAATATCATGTCACCTCGCTAGCACATTTAGGTTATACTCATAAGACATCAGTTTCCACGTTTTTTTTTTTTTAAACTTCCAGGTATCGTCTATATATCGACGAACTTTCGTCGAAGGTATAGCAAAACCGTGGAAAGGTATAACATTTAGGTTATACTCACAAGACATCAGTTTTCATAGTTTTTATTTTTATTTTTTTAAACTTCCAGGTATCATCTATATATCGACGAAATTTCATCGAAGCTATAGCAAAACCCTGGAAAGGTATAACATTTAGGCTATACTCATAAGACATCAGTTTCCACGGTTTTTAATTTTTCTTTTTAAACTTCCAGGTATCGTCTATATATCGATGAAATTTTGTCGAAGGTATAGCAAAACCGTGGAAAGGCACTAGCCTTATTTTTGTCTGTTCGACGAACGTTCGTTGATAGTTGAGCCGAAACATCGTCGCAGGTATAGAAAAACCATCGCAGCCTCCGACTTTGTTTTGGTCTGTTCGACGAACAACCGTCGATAGAGAGACGATTTTTCATGGAAGCAAATTTCTATGCAATGCTTTTTCGACATATTTTCGTCATTATAGGGACAAATGTTCATCGATAGAGAGACGATTTGTATAAAATGAATAAAAAAATCATTTTCAAGACCATGTTATAGAAGACACGTGGCGACCAGTGTTTGTCTCTATTGCGACGACTTTCCAAGTTCGTTGTTATATCCACAAAACAGGTTCCATGCAAAATCGAGCCCATGATCGTCGCAATTGAGATGATAAAACGTGGCAATATCAACGCAAAACTGTGACAAATTTGCTCATATGTATTAGTGTTCTAGTTTCCATCCTCTTCATTATCTCTTTTTTCAAAAGTGAAAGTTTTAAACGAAGCTTATTAGAATGTGCATGACTACATAGGTAGTGCAAGGAAATGTGGAACAACACCAAAAGTAACTCTCTATACATGTAGATCCACTATGTAGAAAAAAAAAATGTTGTCTTGTAGTGAGGAATACACATGGATGTAATTAGATCACTTAAAACATCACCAAGTGGGCTGGTTTTTGTAAAATTCCCACTCTAGAGTTAGTTATGGGGAATATTTCATGTGGAACTATAAAATTATTTCTAGTTTGAATGTTATGGGATCTTTGTTTGGTCAAATTACGTGGGAGAAATTGGGACTTCATATGGTTAGGTATCTTAAGTACATCAATAATCTCAAGACTTAAAAAGGGTTATGAAACCACCAAAATGAGTGACGATGTGTGTTTTATGGATTTAAGTTTTTGAATTAATCAACTTTTAAGGATATCAATGCCTTAGATAATCGACATAAAGGAATCAACCTAAGATAAATGACTTAAAAAATCCAACAAGACACCTAAATTAGGTTTCATTTAGGCCCATTTGAGGAATTTGACTTTAGGCATATGCATAACTTAATATGATGAAAAAGGAGATATATCTTAGAATAACATCATTGGTAAAAGTGTATATAAATATAGGTGCATGCATTAAACATAGGTTGAGAGGTAGTTTTATATCCTTCTTATCCAACATTCTTGAATTTTATTCTGAGACATCAATATTTATGCCACTGAAATGTGACACAAATATGTCCATGATGTAAACAAAACTCTAAAATACTACCCAAAATATAATTACTAATATAATTACATATATTACAGTTATGTAGTAGTAAAAACAATGACATTTATACATTAAATAGCTTGCCAAACATACAAATATGATAATATTTAGATGAAACGAAATATTTATATTAATCAAATACACATACATAGTAAGACTTATTCATCTCTCGTTAGTAAATGCTCAAACTTATACATAGGAGATATAAATTACTTCAAAATACAAATAAGTTGCGACATTAATATATGCCAACTAATTTGTTGCGTATAACTTTGAATGCAATGGACAATTAATTAACATGATAAAACTGATTAGACGTATTGATATCTGTATTTCCGAAGTTATAGGTGTAAATTAAATATTTATAGGTCAATTAAGGGAAATTACTGATCAATTAGGAGTAATTAGTAACTTAAGTACAAACAAACCAACAAAGTGAAGGGGAAGAAAAAGATAATTACCTCATTAATGGAAATTCCTTGACTATGTTGAATGCATATAATCGTACTTACAACCTTTGATATTTGTAAATGCAAAATAATGATTACAATGAGGAAGTACCTCATTAATTTAAAGACATTTGGGTCTTTATTGGAATTTTGTCCTTGAAAGATATCTGATAGTGTCTATAGTGTCATAAACAAATCAATTACAACATCTCTCTAAGGGTCTTATTAGCATGCATAGTGTCTACTCGAAGATAATGTGTCTTTAGTAGAAGTAACTTTATTCTATTTCCAAACATCATAACTAAAACATATACAATTAAGTTCCCCACATGTGACATGGAGTGGAGATTCTTTATAATGTGACACATGTTCAAATTGAGCAACTTCAAAATTGAAATTTTTGCCATGATTGTTGGTTGAGATAGATCTAACTTTAAAGGAATATGTGTCACCACTTTTCCATATGATGGAACATGAATATGGTTAAGCCATCAATATAGTTTCGTTGGGTTGAATGGTTGGGATGATATAATGCCGCATAGATACTTGTAATACACTTAGGCACGATGATTTCTTGTTTGAGCATGCTCTTCCATTTGGAGATAGGAAAATAAGTGTCAAGTAGGCTAGTAAGAAGTTTATTGGTGGAATTGATAGTTCTGCTAATGATGAATGTGCTAGTACATTTAATATTCAAAATCATGTATGCAATTATATTGGTATTGCATTCCTATTGGTCATGGTTGATGATGACAGTGAGGAGTTGGGATGATTTAATACTAGCATATATCCATCTTAACTTTAGATCTACCAAGTGGTGAAAGGGATCAAATCTCTTAGAGTTGCAAACCTTTCCTCATTTTGCACTCTAAAAAAGGTTTACACCTCAAGGGATTTGATCTCTTTCAACACTTGATAGATCCAAATTTAAGATGTATTATGTTGGTTTATTTTATTATAATGATATATAATATTTTTTTCATTTTCAATGAGGTCAATTTATTAAAATTATAATTGTAAAATATGGCTATAAATGCACTTACAAACAACAAATAGAAACACCAATGAGATTTACATTATTATTTTAAAACATCATCATCATCATTATTATTGCTTTATTTTTTGTTTTGTAAAATATTATATTGGGTTAGGGTTGGCAGGTGCGGGGGGGGGGTGGGTCCTCATAGACCCCGATGGAAACAAAATGAACGGCTTTGCTTGGGGAATTGGTCGGCGAACGAACAACGACGCCGAGTGGCTCACCCTAATCAAAGGTATGGAAATAGCAAGACAAAATGATGTTCAAAATTTGACAGTATTTGGCGACTCCATGATTGTGATCCGGGCAGCTAGGGAAATGGCAAACCACCGTCGGAAGCCCGCTACAACCCTGCATCAACACTTTAACCTACTCGTCAAAGACTTCCTCTATCTCTTTTCTGCATATCCTACGACACAACAACTCTAGTGCGGATTCCATGGCCAACATAGGAGCTAGACTAAATTGTGGCCTTGTGATTATTCATGACCAAGTTTATGAAAATATATGGGTTCCATAAACCCTTCCTGCTACTTGGGAATCCTATTACTCCTACTCTCTATCACCCCCCTATTCCTCTCCTAATGGACTTGCCCAACCTTAATCTAAACATCCCTAAGCCTAGCCCTCATTGCATTAACTACTAAATCTTCCCCTGCCCCCTAAGCAATCTCCTCACGTCTCCTCACCTGAACTGGCGGCCACCTTTGGCCTTCTACACCTGGCTCGCATGCGTGCATTTAAGGGGGACGAGGCCCAAGGTTCCCAAGCATTATTTCAGGCCAGAAGGTGGCGACCTATCCGCACTACCAATCCTCTTGTCTCACCCCTCGTTCCTTGATTTCCCTGGTCTTCCCTTATTACTCTGCCTATCTGAGCATTCTGGGCGCTCTGCAAGCATGGAAGACGGAAAGCTCTGCCCTCCCGCCCTGAATTGTCACAAGTGTCGAGGGAAAGAGCACCCCGGTGGGCCAATTCAAAAAGATGTCTCTCGGATTTGTTTCATGGCAATGGTAATGGTGGTATGGAGCTCGGCCAAATCGGCCCTTCAAAGAAAACTCGTCGCAAGCAACCTATTGCAGACGAAGCTGATAAATGCAGAAGATGGGTTCCTTTGGAACCTAGTTTGGGCCAAGGATTTAGAGGCTCTGGGTTCATTAGTATCAATCCAAGTCTTTTTAATTTAGGGGCCCATGCCTCCCAGACTAATGTTGGACACGGGCCTCTCATGCAGCTTTGAGGAAGCCCTGTGGAGCAGCCATGCAACAGAACTTGGCAAAACCCAATGGGTGACAATAGTGGCTAGTTGATGGATTCTCCTCGCGCCCAAAGCATCCCCTCCCCTGACCTTCGTATGCAAGTTTCGGACCTGGAAGCCCAAGTCCGCTAGCTCAGAGGCGACCTCATTGATATGAAAAAAACGATATCTCACCTGGCCACCTTTGTTCAAATCTCCATCTCTGAAGTCCGCAACAGCACTGGTAAGACAAAGGACCACTTTGAAAAATTAATTGGTAAATTTGAGTCTTTTTACAGTTGCCTTAGGATTGTGGAAGCTAAGGTTGATTGCGTTCGAACAAACAGAGGAAATAGTCCCTCTATCATCTTGAATCTCGAGGAAGAGAAGGCAGGAACCACCACTGGAAGCAAAGGAAAGAAATCCCACTCTCATCATGGAAACTAAGACACCCTGCTCCACTTTTTTGTATCATGAAAGCCTCTTATGGCTCCTTTCCTCTAGCGTTCAACTATGTTTTTTCTAGTACTTAGCTATGTTTTTCTTCTACTGGTTTGTATTAGGATAGTTTTCTAAAATTTACAGTTGCAACAGGCTTAATGCCTTCTTTGAAAAGCAAAGACTGGACAGACAGAAGCAAGAACTTCCAGCTTCTATTTTGAGGGAACAGTCCCCCCATCTTTATGTAATTTGTCCTCTTTTTTCAATATAAAGCTCTTCAACCGTTTGTGTAAAAAAAAAAAAATTATATTGGGCCAACATATCGGTACAAATGTTTCAATCTCTCAATGTTGAGCCAACATATGGGTACAAATGTTAGAATTTTTTAAATATTGGGTGTAAAATTTAATATGGATCTATTTCATATTGTTATTTATTTATGTTTTAATTTAATACATTTTCTAAAGTTTTTAATTATGACTCGACATTATGCATTTTTTTCATATTTTTTTTTGATTTGACTTGTGTTGTAGATGTGACACATCTCACCCACTCGGACTGTAGAAAATGCCTCTTGGTGCAATAAAGATCAAAAGGAGAACCTTTTGCATAATAGAAATTTGGAGGAAATCCATTAATGATGGATTGGCATATTTTTATCTTTTCTTCTAGTAAGCAATTTCCAAATGTTTACAAATATTTCCAATGTGTTAGATTTGATCCTAGTTTGTATCGGGGAGACCATTTCTCTTGTAAGGGAATAAACTAATGCATTATAACCATTTAACTATTGAGATCCATAAGAGAAAGATGGGATCAAATGAAACAAACCAAGAAACCCTAATGTTTGAATACCAAACTAATAAACATTGATGTTGAAAAATGCACGTGAGGGGGAGGAGTGCCTATCATTATATAACACTAACTTAGGATCTAGGAGGGGAAGGCACTATTTTTTCTTTTCTGGAAAAGTCGTATGAACTAGTTAGAATAGTTTGTGAGCTAAATAGTTTGGTTCACACATCAGTCCAAGGTCACCAAGGGGTGAACTAATTTGGACTAACTAATTTGAATTTCTGTTTGATTTTTTTTCAAAATTGACGATAAAAAATTGTAAAAGTTGTCTTATTATGTAAAATCATGTCATGTAAATAAATCCTTGTAAATAGTCCTTCATGATGTAATTTTATAGTAACTTAGAGCACTTATATACATCTCTATTGGAGTACTACTTGGAGCACTTGTAGACATCTCTATTCGAGTGTTACTTGGAGCACTTGTAGAAATCTCTATTCGAGTGTTACTTGGAGCACTTGTAGACATCTCTATTCAATATTAGATCAAATAAATCCCCGTGAATGGTTCCCTCATTACTGTAATTTGAGGTTAATTAATCGTATTTAAAGGTGATTTTTTGGTGAAATAATGGTTAATCAAGGGTGATTCATGGTATTTAAGGGTTACTTAGGGGTTAATTAGTGGTAAATATGTGTTGGTTAATTTGGGGTAGTTAGAGGTAATTTGTCATAATAAGGGGTTAATGAAAGTCAATAAGGGTTAATTAAAAGTTAATTTGAGGCAATTATGAATTAATTAGTGGTCAATTAGGAGTAATTAGGGATTAATTAGGGGTAATTAAGTGTTAATTAGGGATAATCAATGGTAAATTAGGGGTTATTTGGGGTAATTAGGTAATTAGAGGCCAATAAGTGTTAAATAGTTGTTAATTAAGGGTGTTTAGTCATATTTAGTGGTAATTAAGGGTTAATTAGTGACCAATAAGGGGTAGTTATGGGTTAATCAAGACAATTACAGGTTAATTATGGTTAATTCAAGGTAATTATAGGTTGATTAGTGGTAACCATAAATCACTAGGTGTTAAATAATGGTTAACCATGGTTAATTAAGGGTCAATAAGGGGTTATTAGTGGTTAATTAGGGGTCAATAAGGGGTAATTGTTGGTTAATAGTGTTATAGAGAAAAACTTCCTATGGCTTGGGGTAGACCACAACAGACAGATGGACTCGAGAAATTAACTCACTTCCCAACATATGCTATATAAATGTAAATGACGATAAACAAAATAAAGGACCTACCTCAACCAGACGTCTGATGAAGAATTCCTTTAAGCTTTCGAATCAGAACACTTGAACCTGCCACTTAGCCTCAACAATAAACGAAAACAAGTGCATATGATATATAAAAGAGGTTACCATATACAATAGCATAATCCATGATATATATAAGCAAATGTACCGAATGATAATAAACGATCATTCACAATACAAATGGACGAGAAAATTAGTATTTCTATTAACATAAACAAGAAGTACAAGATACAACCTCCTGTCGGAAACTCATCTAAACCAATAACTATGTCCCTCCACTTGTTCCTCCACCACTTCAATCCCCCATACAATGAAAAACTCACGAGTAAAAGAACAAATACTTCACAAGATATGAAAGAGTTTGGGAGGTGAACATAAATGGTTCACAACAACTAGGATCAATGGATGTAGACTCAAGCAATAGAAAACAAGGAAAAATTTTAGTAGAGTTTCGATGCTCTTCTCTTTCTCCTCCCTCCATGCATCACAATAGCTCAATACCTACAAAGGCAAGTGAAAGGTCGAATCGAGTCGTTTCAAGATACATGGAAGGCCAAAGATCACAATGGCCACTTCTTGGAGTGAAAAATAGAGATTTTACTCTCATTTACCCAAAAAGTTGATGTGCGCGGGTTGTAATGATGCAACCCATGTGTACGCAAGTTGTACTAAAGCAGCTCGCGTATAGGAGGAAAAATAGGGGAAAATGGGTTCAAGGAGAACCAAAAATATGGTTTTGAGTCTACAAATGGGTAAGGGAGGACAAGGAGTGCTAATGCTCACATGGTGGAAAAATACGGTGTAACAGATGCCCCCTAATGTGTGAGGTTAGAGAAGGTACTACAATGGCCGAAATACATTACAAATCCTAGAAGTGGAGTGATGAAGACACAAATGGAAGGAGTATCCCACTCGTCACAATACAATGATATCTCTATGTACATATTGGTACAATACATAACAATATGATACAATGGAAATGAATAGGCAGTACATAGTGAATACATGTCATGAATGGTCATAGCCATGACCCATATACAGTAAGATATGGTCTCCTCCTGAAGAGGAAACATCTGATGCAGATTGATGGTACAAACTGTTGATGTATGAGAACAATCTCTCATAGGTACAATCACGATCACAAGTAGCATATACTGAATTCCACTAAAATCTAAGGTCTTCTACACAAACCATCTATGGTGCATGCCCCATCAAGTGAATAAGGGTATTGATGTTGAACCTAATGTGACATTGTCTAATTACCGGTCATTAAGGTATACCATTAACAGACGCGAGATAACCCACCAATGATGAAAATGGGTACCAAGGCACTAAGTACATTCACCAAGTGTGAATAAAGGTGTTGAGGTCGAACAATTGACGAATCCATCGATCAGGGGACATTAATGAATTCCCAATTGTCGATGGCGAGAGAACCTGCCACTGATGACTACAAGTCTCAAGGTACTCAAAGGACTCTAAATATTGATTCTAGAATAAATGAGTTGGAGTCAATGGAATGGGATTCACTGGAAGGAAGGAATTAATGGATTCCCCATCAACGAGCACGAGGTAGCAGCCAAGCTGAAATATTTGGAAGAACTCGAAAAAATAGGATGAATGAACCAAAAAATGGGTGCGTCTCTTATGCGTGTACAAGATGCAAGTAGTGCACGAGAGAGATTCCTGAATAATAGCTAATGATGAAGACTATTGACAGGAGTGAGGAAACCACCAATAGGGTCTAATGGAAACCAAGGCACAACACGAATCCCAATGTGTGAATAGATGTCTTGCCGTCGAACACAAGGGAAACCACTTAGTCAAGGACCAATGATGAGATGTCACTTGCTAAGTTCAAGGTCACCTACCAATGATGAAAGTAGGCCTAGGGTGCAGGGTGGAACATCATATGTGATCAAACTGGACTCATAAGGGATGGACGACATGCAATAGTCAAGAGATTTGAGGAGTGGCCGAATCTGGTTTAAATACTTCCTTTGAACAAGAGCATGAGCAGGTGGATAGACTCAGGCAGCATAGAATCGACACTGGATACTGACAATACTTTGTGACACATGAGGCATCAACAAAGGCTCCATAATGAATGGAAGCTTAACCAGCCGGTGGATTAATATATGAGAAACGAGTACAAATTCCTAAGGTCATACTAATATCCCGACCCATGATACATGGAGTGGACATGAATGCTCTATTCAAAGGCGACACGACAACTTCCAATAGAAGGTAGTAAAATTTTCTCGTCTGGATTTTTAATTTATATGGTTTTTTTGTCTTTTTCATATTATGAAGCTTGAAAAAGAATAAAATTTCCTATGATACAACAGTGAGTGAACGAGTGTCACGGGAAAGCAAACTAGTTCCGGGAAATGGAACATACCTATGCTCAATGCAAGGAAGCATGTGCAGGATATGGACACTTGCGGGGTTGTTCCCTCAAGGTAAGGGTCATCAATCTGTGAAAGATAAATTAAGGCTCTGCTTGGCTTGGAAGGCAAAGTACTTAGGAAAATGGCTAATAACTGAGAAATCGGGAGTCAACACAAGGCTCAAAGGAAAGCAGGATAATGCAATGCATTCACAACTCGACATAAACGGGGAGTCCTTATGGGAGATGGCCAGAATAAAGATAAAGTAGAGTATGAGTATTCATCGCAATGTCATGGCGGGACTACAAAGGAATCCCAATCCTAAGGAGGAACAACTGCATGGGTTCCACAAGACATAAAAAGGATCTAACTAGGTCCCCCATGATCGGACAGGCCCTACCACCAAATAACGACACTTCTAAAGTAGCATGAAGGTTCCGTGTCAGTTAAAAAGCGGGGTCACACCTAAGGTTTATGAATATGGTCATAAGGTCGATGTAATAATGCAGGCATAATGACATCCTAACCTATATGACGGGTGTAGAAAATACCTGCTGAAGGCGTGAACAGGTTCAAAATCCATTCCCGATGCAAAAAAACTACTCAAAAAGATACCTCACAACGATATATTAGTATAAAAGGCTCTAAAAATAGTAAAAACCAATATAAACCACCATATAGCTCAAAAACTCAAAAGGATAAGCAAGCCACACCACTATGGTGGTTCAAGAGTTTGAGTTTTTGAGCTATATCAAAAACTCAAACCACCATATCTGCTCACCATGGTCTGATTTTTTACACCTACAACTATGAGATCATATATGAGAAGGGAAAAGAGAATGCAATTGTCGAACACCATTTCAATCAATCAATCTGCTTAGCTACAAAACCTCATTGATGATTACATAGTCAATCCTCCCACAATCCAATTTCTACAATATGTTATAGATGACAATAAGGGATGGCTTTGGATGGTAAAAAATGGCATCATCCTCTTCAAAAAACTTATATATCAAGTAATAGATCTACCAACACCATTCAAAATGCCATTTTCAAATTAGGAGATCTAGTTATGTGTCTCCAAAATACAATCAAACAGATCTTGGGAAAAAAGGTAAGAGCAAGATTCAACCCAAGTTTTATGATCCCTATAGCCTACTACAAAATGTGGGTGATGTGGATTATTCAATGGAATTCTTAACTAAGGAAGACTTGATGAATTTTTCCATGTCTCATGATTAAAGAACAAACTGTCCAACTAGACAGTTGCCTAAACAGATTTTCCTCGATGATGAAGGGAAATTGATACTAGAAAAATAGGGTATCCTTGGGAGTTGGGACAAAGGTGAAAATTCTCTGCAATAGGAAATTTTTTCATTAAAAAATAAAATGGTAGGTCCCTCCAGCAAAAGATGCAACATGGGAACCCTAACAAAAAAATATGCCTAGGAAACTAACCATATATGTGGACCTGCTATTATAGAATTCTTTTGAAAATGTATGAATGCCATGAAACACTGACATCTATGCCATGACCGCTAATGCTTATTTCTCTAGATGGTAATTAATGCATTTCACAATCATCATCCATTTGATGTGGGTTCATAATTATGCCTAATATAGGGTCTATAAATTGAATTAAAGTGGATGAAAATGTCTCATTTAGGGCATCTAAATGTCAAATTTTAAATAAAAACACATTTGAATATTTAGGGTATCTATTGAATACTCCCTTGACTTGGTATCTATTGAATATGTTATAGATGGAAATAAGGGATGGATTTGGATGGTAAAAAATGGCATCATCCTCTTCAAAAATGTTATATATCTATGACATGGATCTTCTCTAATTTAGAATGCATTTGAGCATGGGCATGCATCACCCTCTACATGGCATGTGGAATTCCCAAAAAAGAGATAAGAATACCTCTTCCGAATTTTATTGGCACATAATGAACTCCAAAACTAAGAAGTTTATAGAAAAATGTGAAAATTGTAAATTGAACAAGGTGGAAACAATCCCTTATCCTACTCTTGTCCAACCTATTTTCATCCCATATTAGATGTGAGAATAGGTATATATGTACTTCATCACAGGTTTTCTACTTTCATAAGGTAAGGATGTTATTATGTGGTAGTTGATCATTTAAGTATGCCCATTTCATCCCTATGACTACCAAGCTTACGGCATCTAAAATTGTTGATGTATTCCTCAAGCATGAATTTTAAGCTTCATGGACTCCAAAACCACATCATTAGAAATAGGGATACCAATTTTGTAAGTCACTTCTAGAAAGAGTTTTTCTAAGTAACAAGAATCACTTTAAATATGAGCACTGACTACTACCCTCAAATGGACAATCAAATTTAAGTAATAAGTGCCTTGAGGGGGATTTTTGAATGTACACGAGGCAAAAAAACTAAATGGATATGATGGCTGCAGTTTGCTTAATATTGGCACAAAGTTACTTATCACTCTGCAACCCAAATGACCCCCTTTAGGATTTAGTACATTATATAGCTATGAACCCCCATCTCCAAAGGACTTGGTTATCCAAAATGTTAAGGTCTTGCAGTAGCTAACACTATTCAAGAAATGTGTATAGCTTCAACATCCCAAAGGAAAACATATCATGGAAATGAATAGGATCAAGTAATATATATACCAACACCATTCAAAATGCCATTTTCAAATTAGGAGATGTAGTTATGTGTCTCCAAAATACAATCAAACAACTCTTGGGAAAAAAGGTAATAGCAAGATTCAACCCATGTTTTATGGTCCCTATATCCTACTACAAAATGTGGGTGATTTGGCTTATTCAATGGAATTCTTAACCAAGGAAGACTTGATGAAGTTTTCCATGTCTCATGCTTAAAGAACAAACTGGCCAACTAGACAGTTTCCCAAACATATTTTCCTCGGTGATGAAGGGGAATCGTTACAACATTAAACCAAATTTTTTTTCAATTGAGATAAATAAAAAAATGGAAATACTAAAGTAAACATTGAGAATAGACTAAGTGAGGCATCAAAAACTATGTGAGAACAAGCTTGGAAATTACATCTTGGTTTCTCCAACAACCATGACAAAGATGAGTAAAATGAGTGATAGAATGAGAGAAAATGTAGTGAAACAAGGTTTTTATATGCCCCTCTAAGTTGTCTTCTACAAACAATTCTTAGCAATTCTATGTTTTGAGTTTGTGGTGACACTGGAATATTGACGTTTTTCAGGGTGTTTCCAGATGAAGCTTGATGTTGACTGCATGTGAATATTGTGCAATAATTATGTGACCGACTTAGGATGGTCTTATTGTCTGCAGAGAAACTTCTACTATGTGGGTTTCAATGGATATTCCTTCTGCACAACATCCTAGGCTGTATGAGGGGGGAAATATTCATCACTGTCGTGAAGGCTGATGCAAATTAATACTCTAGCTTTTTTAATCACCTTCTAGAGGTTAGTTGGTTTTGTAGGCAGTTAATGTTTGTCAATACAAGGATAGTGTTTAGGATTGCTTGTTTAGGATTTATTTTATAATTGTGTGCAAGTTCATTCACAATCTTGGTATTGGAGATCTACCTTGCAATCTAACTACTAAAGAAACATACAAATCTTTACAAATCATTTACAAGTATTCCATTCTCATTTACTTCACATTCCATTCTTATAAGCATTAATTATGAAGGAGAAGTTAATCATCTTCTCTACTTTGTCAATGAGTTCCCAACCCTCTTATTGGGGATTATAAACATTAGCCCATACTCGTTCCCTCTAATATTAGTGTAGGGTTATATTATGTGGAATTGGAACAACTTCTAAATGGGCATGAGGTTTGATTTTGGGTGGGGACAATTACCCAATTTTGGGGGGGGGTGAGAATCTTTGTGTGGAGTCTCTTTTTGATCCCCATGTCTCACTTATAATTTCAACAATGACATAATGCCAAAAGGAAAAGAAACAGAGAATGCATTTATAATGTGGATGAGGTTGAAGGTGATGCATGAATTCTAACTGTAAAATTGTTCTCAATGGGAGTTAAAAGAAGGTGATTCAAGTTCAAACCACTTGCTGAAATCTAAAGACATTTTTGGTGATTTCTTAGCAATTGGCAGTGAGGTATATGGGGAAGAACTCCTATGTTCATGTCAAACTCGTTATAGGGTAATATCCAACTTGAAATTCAAAGATATGTTTGTAATGTGGAGAACCTAACTACCACGAAGGAGGAAGAAGCAACTATAGGGAAATGGTGAAAAATATAAGATGTAGTGGGGGTCGTTGGACCATTTCGAGGGCCATGTGAAGGCCTCGTGGTCACCCTCCATGCTGGAACAGGTATAAGAGGACTTCAACAGGTTTCAAAACCCTCTTTTGCAAGTAGTTTTGGAGTAGGGTATACAAGCTCCCTGCTCAAGAGTCTTGGCAATGGCATGGCTACGCTTCTGCTTGTGCTAATAGGGTTCCAGTGTTACGCATTCATCCCAAGGGTAAGTGCTTCACTTCTGTTTGCAAAGCATCTTTGTTTTGGTTTTATTTTTAACTCGTTTACTTCTTACTAAACCCTGGCTCTGTCGTGTGGCAGTGTAGTGCAGCATCTGCTCAGGGTTTGGAACTAAAGGGGGAAGGATGCCAAATTTAATGGAGTTATAAAATCAAAAACATATATTCAATTTACCCTAGCATATACAATTTACCCTACATATATGCAAGAAGAGATTAATAAACCCAGGGCTTGGTACTCACAAATTTCAGAGGCATTGGCCCCTCTCAGAATTTCTTTGCGTGTGATGAAGCTCATGAGATGTTGATCTACTCAGGAATCGGACGAGCGCGTGATGAGCCCGCTGATGCAATGCTCTACTCTAGAACTACCTCAGGTCGTTGGACGGGCGTGTGATGAGCCTTCTCACAGATGCTCTGCTCACAAATGGGTGGGTGCACAAGCGAGAGGCCGTGTTAATGCATAAATTGAAATGTGGGTCGCGAGAGGTTGAAAGGTGAGGTTATATTTTTGGGTTTTTTATTTATTATTATTTATTTATTTATATTTTTTGTTTGTGTTTTGTTTATATTATATTTTTTATTTGTTATATAATATTTTTTTATATTATATAATATTTTTTTATATTATATAATTTTTTTTATATTATATAATATTTTTTTATATTATATAATATTTTTTTATATTATATAATATTTATATTTATGCAATTATATATATATATTCATATTGAAAACAAGATTTTATTTTAAATGAAACCATATCAAATAATTGGCCCTAACCCTTATAGCCATTAACTATAACTCGTAACCATTGTTAATAGTAACCATATAAATACAACTTCTCCTTCAACCAATAAATGTATATCTTCTATGAATCATAAACCATATCACCACTACCCAATAAAATATAAAATCCATATACCATATAGACCTTAACCCCTAACACCTAATTTCATAACCCCTATAACACTAATCCTTGATCCTAAATACCTAATTGTTGACTTGTAACTTCTAATCATTACAAAATCCAGCTACTAACACCTAATAACTATTAGCAAAAGAATCACATGGGTTTTGAGGTTGTTGTCAATGGGTTCATAAGGTAATTGGGGTCATAAGTGTTATTAGGGTGATGACCATGTGGGTTATTAATAAGGCACCTCAAATGTTTTTTGGGTTATTACCAATGCAATCATAAAACATATAGGGTACCATACAAATTATTAGCAAGAGAACCATAGTTGTTCTAGTAATTATTAACAATAATACCATATGGATTTTATGAGTTATTAACAAAGGGACCATAAAGTTTTTTTAGGTTATTAACACTAGGACCATAGGGAATATAGGGGTCATTAGAGCTCTTAATGGGATGAAAATATGGATTATTGAAAGCATTAATGCATTGAAAGCATGGATTAATAGGGACTTGCACAATGTTGGTTTATCAACAACGTCCTAACAATAGTGGTGCCATCTAATTGAGCTAACCCTCGGGGCTCAAATTATTTGTCTTTCCAGTGAAATTGCTAAACAAATATACACTTCAATGAACCTCGATAATCATGTTGATTATCTTTATAATAGATATGGTTTTATCTGTCCAATCTCATATGAATATATCAAATTTAATTAGTTTCATCGAAAGAAAAAAAAACACTCTACAGAGTGGCTATAATAGAAAAACCACACCCATACTTAAGTAATGTTATAATTTATAATGACAAAAAACTGAATTTCAATAATTAATATAAAAGTAAACCCGATAAACAACCACTACTTGTTAATCACCATTATGTAAGAAATTATATATAAAGTAACATGCATCAATCTTAATTTAAATATTTGAAATTACCACCAATTTATATTTATGACTTT
The DNA here is from genome assembly GCA_027924585.1 of Larix kaempferi. Classification (NCBI taxonomy): domain Eukaryota; kingdom Viridiplantae; phylum Streptophyta; class Pinopsida; order Pinales; family Pinaceae; genus Larix; species Larix kaempferi. Next base: position 5,862,256 of record BSBM01000863.1, read on the forward strand.
TATTACTTTTAATGATTAATAGATTCAAAGGAAGATGAGTTTATACTTATTTTAATACAATATAAAGTATATTGCATCAATTTTTTTTAATAAATATCCAAACTTAGCAATATAATTTTAAAATAGAAACAATGTTATTTAACGAACAAACCTAGTAATAACATTCTAAAACAAAAAAAAAACAATACTATTTAATAAACATCCAAACCTAAAAATAACATTCTAAAATAGAAACAATGCTATTG